>JAOPHQ010000784.1:0-5000 GCA_030340625.1 Merluccius polli
ACACACACGCACACACACACACACACACACACACACACACACACACACACACACACACACACACACACACACACAAACACACACATACACACACTGGGCTTGGGTCAGGACACACACACACACTGGTATCTGCCCAGAATGCACACGCACACACACACACACACACACAAACACACACACACACACGCACACACACACACACTGGGATCTGGTCAGAACTCATACTTGATAAAACTCAAAAATGAACTTCAGATCATTCACAGTGAAAGTGGAACAGGAAATGTATATTGTGATATAAAATATGACAAATGTAATGAATCCACAGAACCGTAACGCACACCGCTGACTGCAGACATTATCACTTATTATCTATTTATATTAGTTTGTTTTTCCTTAATCTTACCGTTAGTCACTGAGTCACGCCGGCATTTCATTCCCAGAGGTCAACGTTTCTCGTGAGGAAGGTCGTTGGTCATGAAGAATTACTTATTTCAGGACACTCCTCGACATGTAAACGCTAGACAACTAAAGGAATATGTGTAGATTTAAGCCTAGTTTAAGGCATGATATTTTAAAGTATATACTAATAAATACATTCTTCTTCTTTAATTCGCTGCTGAGAAAGAATGAAGGAATGTTTCCATGGTTACATTACAAACATACTTCGAAGTAAACAAACTGAACTTTAGCGTCTCTGTCCGACGCTGCGGACCAGAGGCCCCCCCCCCCCCCCCCCCCCCCAGCCAATGGCTGTTGGACAGCAAAAGTGAACTTTATTATCGATATACATGAGGTAACAGCAGACTAGTGTAGCCAATACTCATTCACTAAAATGTTATTATTTGTGTAATATAAAAGGTCTCACTGACTTCCTGTCTGGTCTCACTGACTTCCTGTCCCACTGTCCTCCTGTCTCCCTGACTTCCTGTGTCTGTGCAGTGGGCGAGCCTATCAACCACGAGGCGTGGGACTGGTTCTATAACGTGGTGGGGGAGGGACGCTGCCCCCTGGTGGACACGTGGTGGCAGACAGGTAACTGTCTCACTGGTCTCTCCCTGTACCAACACATGGATTAGATATTACCCGCTCGTTTGATAGGAGGATCGAGATATGGTGGCTGTTATTAGAGCAGTTATAACTCTGCTTGATCTCTATTTGATGATCTGATTTTATGAAATCAAACGCGATTAAGATAAACTAATCGTCTCTCTCCTGCCAGATTATAGTGTCTCCTAGTGTTGTGTTGTCGGCTCCAATACAAATGCATTTTAATAAAGTGTATCACACAGACAATATATGTCTCAATATCGATATTAACGAAAATCTATTGTACATTCCTTTACCACACAATATATGTGCTATAATACTGTAGTGTGTGTGTGTGTGTGTGTGTGTGTGTGTGTGTGTGTTTTACAAACATTTAACATTATCACATTTTCTCTCTCCCACTCCCACTCCCTCCCCTCCCTCCTTCCCTCCCCCTCTCCCCCCTCTCGCTCCTCCCCTCTCCCCTCTCTCTCTCCCCGTTTTTCCCCTTCTCCCCCTCCCTCCCGCCCTCTCTCTCCCCCTCTCTCCCTCTCTCCTCTCCTCCTCCAGAAACAGGAGGTATATGTATTGCTCCTCTCCCAGCGGAGGAAGGAGCCCACATCGTCCCAGCGATGGCCATGAGGCCGTTCTTCGGTGTGGAGCCGGTTCTCCTAGGAGACAAGGTGAGAGGAGACATGGGGAGAGGACACAAGGTGAGAAGAGACATGGGGAGAGGAGACAAGGTGAGAGGAGACATGGGGAGAGGAGACAAGGTGAGAAGAGAAAGGGTGAGAGAGGACGAGGTGAGAGGAGACAAGGTGAGAGGAGAGAAGTTGAAAGGAGACGAGGTGAGAGGAGACAAGGTGAGAGGAGACAAGGTGAGAGGAGACAAGGTGAGAGAGGACAAGGTGAGAGGAGGCATGGTGAGAGGAGAGAAGTTGAAAGGAGACAAGGTGAGAGGAGACAAGGTGAGTGAGGACAAGGTGAGAGGAGACAAGGTGAGAGGAGAGCGGTCAGGGTGTTGGTTCTGGGTTCTCCTGATTGTTTTTCCCAACACAGTTCTGACTAGACCACGCCCCCCAGCTCTGTGATTGGACAATCGACTGGCCCACTGTAGAAAGGTACAATCTACTCGCTGTAGTTTAGCAAATGAGGAACTGTTACATACAACATACAAGCCCTCATTGTTCATAATATAACATAAGATATTACCTTTTCTACTTTTTTAATTATATATAAGCATATGTAGACCTACAATCACAGTAAAACTGGACACACCGGTCGTAGCGACCAGTTCCTCCACCCTTCAGCGGCAGCGGTCAACCAGCCAGCCCATTGTCCAATCACAGCACAGGGGGGGCGTGGTCTCGTCAGAACTGTGTTGGGAAAAACAATCAGGCTCAGGGTTTGATCCCCCATGGCCCCGCAGTCTCCCTGTACAACATCCACAACCTCCACACCGCTTGTAGCTTTAAGAGTCAGACATGTTTCCTCTTTCGGATTATGAGCTGCTTATCACACAAAGCACTATAAACCAAGCGGTGAGCGAGCCTTTGATCAAAGAGGAGACTGCGTAACCGCAATTAAAGGGATAGTCACCAACATTGTTTGTTGTAGGCCAACATGTCGATTCTGCGTTGTTCAGTGCGGGGAGGTCTTTAGTGGACTCTGCTCTCCGTTTCCTCTGAAGTCATAAAAGTGAGACGTCTCTCTGTATTCAGTCAGAGGCTCAGATGAGGACACCTGACCCATAAAACCACTCTACAGCTTAATGGGTTCCTAGTGTGGCCCTTGTATGCTAGCTCTATGCTAATGGTAGCATTGGGTTCCTGTCTACAAATTAGAGATTGATCAAGGGACTAACACTGCCAGGATTTCTCTCTCTCTCTCTCTCTCTCTCTCTCTCTCTCTCTCATTCCTCCTGACCTCTCTTGACCTCTGAACTGTAGGCACACTCCCGCCTCTCTGTGTGATCGCCTCTCTTGTGGAATCAAACCTCGACATCAGCAGCATCTGTCCTGTAATTAACGCTTGACCAGACGCCTCCCAAATTAATTATCCGCAATTTCACCCCTCCTTCCTCCTCCTGCTCCTCCTCCTCCTCCTCCTCTCTTTAAGAACGTTAATCCTAATCTGGCTCAGTGAGAGTGGTCTGGATCATCCCAGTAGAGTATGACGATCCTCTGACCTGTGTGTTGGAAAATCTCAAACTTTCAATGATCAGACGGTTGTACTTAATAGTAAAGGTTAGGTTTAAGGTTTTATTCTTAATAGTGAAGTAATAAAAGAAAGTAAGAAGAGAAAATAATCAAAGAGCGGCTTCAGCGGATGGGCCCCACAATACGACGTGCATCTAATGCCTGCCAGAGAGTGAGAGCGCCGAACGGAGATTACAGAGAGATAATATACGATAGAGAAACATACGAGGAGAAAGGAGGCGCTCTCCTTCCTCCCAGGGTCAGCTGATAGGAGGGAGAGCGGCGAGGTTATGACACCTGGACATGCAAAGATATAGTAGATATAGAATCCCACATGGGTCATGTGACCCCACGCTGCGTCACCTTGTGGTCATGTGACCACACGCTGCGTCACCTTGTGGTCATGTGACCACACGCTGCGTCACCTTGTTGTCATGTGACCACACGCTGCTTCACCTTGTTGTCATGTGACCACACGCCACTGCGTCACCTTGTTGTCATGTGACCACACGCTGCGTCACCTTGCTAGAGTAACACAACTGACATCTGCATGGCAACAGAGTTCCTCTCCGATTGGCCGATTATGCTCCGATTTCTCGATCAGAGAGACATCCCTCATCGTCATCAAAACTGTGTGTGTGTGTGTGTGTGTGTGTGTGTGTGTGTGTGTCCAGGGAGAGTGTGTCGAAGGCTCCAATGTGAGTGGAGCGTTGTGTATTAAACAGCCCTGGCCTGGCATGGCCCGCACCATCTATGGGGACCACCAGAGATTCGTGGACGCTTATTTCAAACCCTACCCAGGTTAGTGTACAGATATATCAATATATACAGAAATACAGATATATCTGTATATACAGATATATCAATATATACAGACATACAGATATATCTGTATATACAGATATACAGATATATATGTATATACAGAAATACAGATATATCAATATATACAGATATACAGATATATCAATATATACAGATATACAGATATATCAATATATACAGATATACAGATATATCAATATATACAGATATATCTATATATACAGATATACAGATATATCTGTATATATACAGATATATCTGTATATCTGTATATATACAGATATACAGATATATCTGTATATATTGATATATCAATATATCTGTATATATTGATATATCTGTATATACAGATATACAGATATATCAATATATACAGACATACAGATATATCAATATATACAGATATATTGATATATCAATATATACAGATATATACAGATATATCTATATATACAGATATATCTATATATACAGATATACAGATATATCAATATATACAGATATATCAATATCTATCTAGATAGTGTTTTATAGCAGGTATATAGAGCTATCTATCTAGATAGCAGGGCTCCGAACCGGTTCAAGGAACGAAAACGAAAACCGAAAACGAACGGTATTTTACGAGGAACGGAAACGGAAACGAAAACCAAATGGTCTTCAACTGTTCCGGAACAGAAACGTTATTCTGAAATCCCCAAAACCGGTTAATAACCGGTTTTTTTCGTTCTCTATATACCGTAAAACTTCCAATAAAAGCAAGGTCCCTAATAGACGCAGGGGTGTGGCGACACGTTTTGACAAATAAACGCAGGTCTCCAATTGAGGCCGGATCTGGATTTTATCTAAATTATTTCTTGAACGACTTAAGCCGTTTAGATCACCTACACAAAGATACGGTAACCGTTTAAACGTCTGTCCATATGGACATAACGCACATCGTTAGATCAGTTA
>JAOPHQ010000784.1:10000-31921 GCA_030340625.1 Merluccius polli
GGGAGAGTGACAGAGAGAGAGAGAGAGAGAGAGTGAGACAGAGACAGAGACAGAGACAGAGAGAGAGAGAGAGAGAGAGTACTGTATAATTCTACACTGAGCTGTGACTCAGCTGTTGATGGCTCATTCAAATGATCAGCGAGGACTTTTACATCTTTGCTATTTGGTCTAAAGAAGTGAATGAATCCTCCCACTGACTAAATCAAGTTATGGATAAGTGATTGAATTATTGAATTAGAATATTGTCGGTTTGAACTTTTATTTTGTTTAGCAAAATGAAACCAGTGACATCAGGCGAGTGGACGGCTGTCGCTGTGCGTTCAGGAAGTGCTGCTGCTCGCGATGGTCACCTGATGATGTCACACATTCCACAAATGTGCAGCTGTCATATTCATAACAAACATGTATTACATCACACACATCTACACACACAAACATGCACGCACACACAAACACGCACACACACATATGCACACACACGCAGGCACACGCTCACACACACACGCTCACACACGCTCACACACACACACACGTGCCTTACATGGTATTTCTTGACTATGATGATTTATGATTGTTTTATGAATATTTATATATTGATGATATTTCTACTACGTATTGATGGTTGATTAGTCCAACTGACTTTAAATGTAATGATTTAACAGAAAAGTTACATTTTCTACCACAAACACATTTTCTGATTATATATTCATAAATACAAATAAAATACATTCTAACACCTGGCGGCCTTCAGTGTATTTTCTCCAGCCAAGAACCCACCCTCAATTATTAGTCATCAATTGAGTTTATCAATAATTGAATACCGTAAAACTTCCAATAAAAGCAGGGTCCCTAATAGACGCAGGTCCCCAATAAAGGCAGGGTGCTTTCAGTGAGTTAAGCAAATAAACGCCGAGCTATTATTAGAAGTTTTACGGTAATTGAGGTCAATAATTGATCAATGATATTCATGCTTAGCGTGATGTTCTCACCACTGGGTGGCGCCGGGGAGACAAAGTTTAAATGTGCTAAATAACCTCTTGCGTTAATGTTTTGCTCAACTTTTGAGCAGTTATCCTGTGGATCTATCTAAAGGTTTGTTTCTGCCCGGAGAAACAAAAGAGTGGACCAAGCTTCAGCTTCCGGTGGCTCGATGCGTTCATCTCCAACTCGGAGGTCGGAAATTCCGACTTCCTACGAGGAAAAAACAAATAAAACGTCTCGTCAACTCGGTAGCCTCGCGAGACCAGCCTGATCTCGCAGCTCCATGATATTCCACAACGTGAATCAGTCCATCTGGCGGAGTCATGTCATCAACTCGGAGCTCCTCGTCCCAAACTCGGGTTGGTTTCTCATTCAGCCTCGACGTCATTTGACGTCATTTCAACATGGCCACCCACATCATAAACGGTGGGAAAAAAGATACATTTAAATGTTTAAATTCCATTGTATGAATTTAAAACACATTTTTGATTTACGACTTGGTATGCTTTCAGACCAATCAGTACATTAGTTGGTTAAACCCATACAATTAAACGTTAATGTTATTATCTCTCCTCAAGGTTTTCTCCCAAATGGACGACATATTCGCAAATACTGCATGATGCTCGTACGCAGACAGCGCAACACAAAGTTTAGCGTCCATGTTTTTCCGACTTTCTTCCCACCTCCGACCATAATAACAACCACTGATCCTCAGTGGGAGGGGGTTATAAACCATAGATATCTATATTTATATCTATGGTTATAAACCCTCCAACACCGACTACAAAAGTGAGTTCTGTGCGGTTATTTCCAAAGGATCAGACAGACTTGATGGATGAAGAATTGCAAACGAAAAAATGTTCAACAAAAAGAGAAATGCAGCCAAAGAAGCGTGGGAGGGAGTTTTTATTGTATGTAATTGTTACTGAATTAATAATTATTACTATACATGAGTGAGCCATTGCCCATACTGCTACTTTTTCGTCAATGCTGTGTATACGATTATATTGAGATAAATATTATAATTACGATATCCTTCCTGAAGTATTGTTGGTAACGGGTTCACCACTAACGTCTCGTACTCGTACTGTAGAAACGTTGACTTTATTCGGCGGCTGGACTTGGCACAGGCCCGGTTCCAGAACAGAATGCCTTGGGGTGCATCTGAGATTACAGGGGGTGCACCAGTACTAATACCAGCTACCCAGCTTCAGTTCAGACTTCACTTTTTACACAGGCCTTTCTACCAGTAGATAGACGAGCACTTCTTCTACTGACATGTTGGGACAAAAACATTTACTGTGCTTAAAAGATGGTATTACATCATGTCTTGTGATGTGGAGAACATTTCAGCTGCAACATTAGCTTATTGATTTCCAAGCTTTGGATATGAGATGGGTTTTTGATATGTGTGTCTCATTACATTGGTCCATTTCATCACTACATGTGTCCCACCTGATTGTGTTTACCGGCTCACTTTAAGCAATGCAGCTCAGGGTTCACTTACTTTTGCACATACAAAAGTTGGCAAATAATTTGCTTTAATTGATTTTCGGAAAATAAAAATGTGGAATTTATAAACACACATCTGTTATTTCATATAAAAAAATACTGGTATTGATAAAAATGAATTAATAATGGTTAAATTAAATCAAATTTGAAAAGGCTCAAGAGGTTCACATACTTTCAAGCAGCACTGTAGCCTTGTGAGACCAAATAATTTAACATTGTCATCCACATTGTAACTTAAAAATAAAACATGCTCTGTATTTATATAAGTGAACCACTAAATGTCACAAAAATAATTTTACATTATCATTCAAAAGATAATGCTTGAAATATATCACTTTATGTCTAATACATCTAGATTATATGGAACCTTTTGAATTAAATTACAAAAAATAGCTTTTCCCAGATTTTCTAATATTATGAGATGCACCTTTATGTGAACCACTTAATGTCAATAAGTGCTTATTCTGCTGCCCCAAACTTTTAATGCTGACAGATAAAACCCAATTAGGAATGTTATTTTCACAAAAAGTAATCAGTAATACATAGTGCCTTTCTTAAAGTTCACAAGATTGTAAATAAATACAATCAAAACACAATTGGCAAATATGGGTTCTTATGAACATTTAATTTAATACATTTAATACATTAATGAAATAAGCTGTTGTTGACATAAAATTGTGAGAACAAATGATTTTACAATGTCATTCAAATTGTAACTTGTGCAGCCTACCAGTATGTAGACAACAGGCTGTCAGCAGCCATTTTCTCAAACTGTCCCATGTTGTCCAGTATTCATGAACAACAAGCTGGAGAGTGGAGACTGAAGGAGGTTCCAAGACAGTGGCACACTTGATCCACCAGGGGGCACAGGATCCTTGTTGGACAGTCAAAAGTCAAAGGTTAAACTATGTACATAACAAATTGTACATTATTATATTTTCAATACAAACTATGTATTCCCCCCTCAGTAGAATAAAATGACTAACATTACCCAACAACTATAGCAGTGTAGGATACATAATCATGTTAAAATAAACATAATACTTGATACAATAAAATCTGAAATGTGATTACAAAAAATATTTCTTACCTTCAGAAGAGCTGCAGCCTCCTTGAAGCTGTGCTGAATCTTCTAAGCAGCGTCTCTTTCCACTCTCCAGTGAACTTTTTGGTGAGGTCCTTCTCCACAGCAATCTGGATGAGACAGGCTTTTCTTTTGTGGAGCATGCTCCTTCTGTGTTCACTGAACACATTTTTTAGAGTTGAAGTTAGAGTTTCGCATGTTGCAGTTGATGCACCGAAGGTAAGGCTCAGCTTGAGTGTTTTTAGCACAGTAGGCATGGCTGCTAGAGGCTCACAGTATCTTGTCAAAATGTCCTGTGTAGTCCAGTTTTTATTCGATTGGGCCATTTCGTCCTGCAGAAACTGCTGTGCTACAGCAAACTCAGCTTCCTTTATCTCTGTGCATGTGAGGTCAAGCAGTGGTCTCACTCTGTTTGCATCCAGGAAATCTTCACTCCCTGGGTGTAAAGTGCACAGGGCCTCCACCAGTTGGCTGTTTCTTACGCTGAATCTAGCTTTCATCTCTCCCACTACAGCATCCAGAGTACTGAAATACAGTCTTTTTTGACGGTGACCAACTGTGGTGTCCACCACATAGTCACTCAAGTGGCCCATATTTCTTGGTCGTTTCTGTGGGGGTGCTGCTGCAGCAGGTTCTGTGGTCCGTCTGTCTTTAGAGAATTTCTCCCAAAATGTGTCAAACTGAGTGTCACATCTCAGCTTCTCAACACACGCCAAGGCACTTTGGACCAGTCTGACACCAGTGTAGAGGTCTGTGGAGTTGGCTTGGAGTGCAGTGTTGAGAGGATCCAGCAAACTCAATATTTGATGCGTCATGCAGGCAATGAACAGGAAGCTGGGCCGGGTAATGACCTTCAAAAGCCCTGTGGCCTCCATTCGCACCTCTGCTGCACTGGTTTGGGTGCTATCGATCCCACGAAGCAAGTGGACAATGTTGTCAAAGGATTTCAGGATCACCGTCACTGTGGCCAGGTGGCCTGTCCACCGTTGCTCGAGCAACCTCTTCAACTTCTCTCCTGTGTACACTGCAGCCACTGTAGGTTTCTTGAAATACTTGTAGAGTGAGTTGCATACACTGAAAAAGTTTTCCAGTGTGAAATCAGAAGACATGGCGTGCACCACTACCAAATGCAACTGATGATTAAAGCAGTGTACGTATGGCACCTCTCTCTGCAATTCTTCCTGCACAATTTTCTGCATCCCTCCGTGTACTCCAGACATGACACTTGCCCCATCGTAACACTGACTGAGCACCTTCGCTGTATTTAGCCCAATGTCTCTCAACTGTGCCAAAACCAGCTGAGTCAGAGACTTGGCATCACATTGTTTGGAGGTGGCCATTGAGACAAGTCGCTCCCTCACAGTGTTGCTTGTGTCCACGTAGCGAAGCACTATGGATACATTTTCACAGCCAGTGGGATCTTTGGTGCCATCAACCTTTAATGTGTACCAAGCCTCTCCTATATCTTTCACTATTTCCTCTGTGATGATTGTACTCATGATTTCAATAATTTCATTTTGTATGTGATGTGTATGTGGCATTCACAGGGATGGTGCTAAAAATCCTAGCAAGGTCATTGTCCTTTTTAAGGGTGTAGTCCATCAATGCAAGAAAAATGCCACTGCTCACCTCACCTCTTGCATCCAAAGCATCATCTGAGCCAGGAAAAGGCAGCTGGTTTAAAGCTATAAATTGAATGATGTCAACAATAGCTGCTACATAGGTGCGGTTCCTTTCCAGTTGTGCTGTATTTACAAGTGTGGAAATCTCTGTACCAGTCACACTCCTTGCACGCCTCTCCTTCCACAATGCCACTGACTTCATGTGCTTCTTTGCTGGACTCGTGCCTTCCCAGCCCCTTTCCACGTACAAGAGCATGGCGCCAGTTGTTGTAGCCAGTCGTGGTGAAAGCATCGGTGCTGTTTTTATTTGACCCAAAGTTTCTGCAGGCATAGCAGAAAATTGAATCTTTCTCACACGAATACTCTAGCCATTTTCTAGCAGCAAACCACGAGCTGCAAAAGGACTGCTTTACCCCACTGTACAGGCGAGTCGGATATGTTTTAAGAAATACCTGGGTAGGCTGTGTTGTTCCGAGATCCCCTGGCACTTGCGGGCCGCCAACGGGTCGCAGTGTCGAAGCCGAAAGCTGCTTGTCCGGGAGTGAGAGCGGCGCCGGCAAAGGTAGCGAGTCGGGCAGGATTGAGCTAGCGTTGCTAGTGCTAGCCTTCACAACAGTTATACTGTCTGATGTATTGGACTCTTCTGCGGTGTTCTTTTTTATCCATTTTCGGATATCCATTGTAAATGCCTAATTGTTGCTGCCGAATAAGTTCAATGTCACTGCCGTGCGCGCCGCCGGACGGGGTGCAGTTCACGCGCACCTGTCATAATAATAATAACGTTCTTATCGGTTTAGTGAACAAAAAAAAATGCAGCAAACAACGGTATTTAATGGAAATTGTCACAAGTTTAATTACAATTTGTTTTGTGAGCAAGTATTTTATTTTTTTATCGTATTTATAAAAAAAAAAAAATCACTCCCTCCTTTTTTCAATTGAGGGTGCAAACAATTTTTTTGGGGGTGCAATGCATGCTTATGCACCCCCGTAGAACCGGGCCTGACTTGGCAACACATGAGCTGGCGGTCCAGCAGCACCTGGCGGACACTTTTAATGACGGACCATCCGGTCCGACTCTGGGCTCCGTCTAACCACAGACATCTGATACACAGACGGAGCATTGGCTGCTGTGGCGCGAGACGTTGGGCGGCCATCTTGGAGTGGCGGTGGGGGAGGGGAGCAGCAGAGAGTGACAGTTGACCGTATGGCGGCAGGAGAAGACAACATGGATGCCGAGCTGCTGCTCAGCGGATTCTGCTCACAGGAGCGGACGGTCGGACATAGAAATCGCGGGATTACTTTTCACAAGTAAGACTTAACATTACCGCACTATCGGCTGTATTCTGTGAAAATAATATTACGCGCCAAAACATGTGTCCTTTATCATAGCGACACGTATGACAGAGCACCGCGTGTAAATCAGTGGTATTCAGTGAGGTGTTGGTAATTAAATGGCGGACAGTTCATTGCTCCTCCCGCCAAACGAATGACACTGAGTGGAGCGGATCACCACTCCAAGATGGCGGCCCCGCGTCTCGTCAGCGCCAGTAGGCAGTAGCGCTCGACGCTCCGTCTGTGTAGAAGATGTCTATGCTGACAACTGCAACTCGTCTTCTTCTCTATGGCAGCCATCTTGCTCTGCCACCTACTGGCAAGTGCAGTGATGTGTCACTGCCACCAAACCGACATGTTGCAGTGTGTGATTAAACAACATGTTAAACTAAAGGGCGTGGCATGTCTCTTCTTACAGGCGCCACACTCGCATCCTCCAGCAGGTGATGGAGCGAAAGATGCTGAACACCATGATGACCACTTCCTGTTTCCGGCAGAGAAAGGCGAGGGACCGATGTATGTATAGCACCGCCCGTCCTTCTGGATGTTGTAGTTCTACTCTTAGCGCCGCCCGTCCTTCTGGATGTTGTAGTTCTACTCTTAGCGCCGCCCGTCCTTCTGGATGTTGTAGTTCTACTCTTAGCGCCGCCCGTCCTTCTGGATGTTGTAGTTCTACTCTTAGCGCCGCCCGTCCTTCTGGATGTTGTAGTTCTACTCTTAGCGCCGCCCGTCCTTCTGGATGTTGTAGTTCTACTCTTAGCACCGCCCGTCCTTCTGGATGTTGTAGTTCTACTCTTAGCGCCGCCCGTCCTTCTGGATGTTGTAGTTCTACTCTTAGCGCCGCCCGTCCTTCTGGATGTTGTAGTTCTACTCTTAGTGCCGCCCGTCCTTCTGGATGTTGTAGTTCTACTCTTAGCGCCGCCCGTCCCTCTGGATGTTGTAGTTCTACTCTTAGCACCGCCCGTCCTTCTGGATGTTGTAGTTCTACTCTTAGCGCCGCCCGTCCTTCTGGATGTTGTAGTTCTACTCTTAGCACCGCCCGTCCTTCTGGATGTTGTAGTTCTACTCTTAGCGCCGCCCGTCCTTCTGGATGTTGTAGTTCTACTCTTAGCGCCGCCCGTCCTTCTGGATGTTGTAGTTCTACTCTTAGCGCCGCCCGTCCTTCTGGATGTTGTAGTTCTACTCTTAGCGCCGCCCGTCCTTCTGGATGTTGTAGTTCTACTCTTGGCGCCGCCCGTCCTTCTGGATGTTGTAGTTCTACTCTTAGCGCCGCCCGTCCTTCTGGATGTTGTAGTTCTACTCTTAGCGCCGCCCGTCCTTCTGGATGTTGTAGTTCTACTCTTAGCGCCGCCCGTCCTTCTGGATGTTGTAGTTCTACTCTTAGCGCCGCCCGTCCTTCTGGATGTTGTAGTTCTACTCTTAGCGCCGCCCGTCCTTCTGGATGTTGTAGTTCTACTCTTAGCGCCGCCCGTCCTTCTGGATGTTGTAGTTCTACTCTTAGCGCCGCCCGTCCTTCTGGATGTTGTAGTTCTACTCTTAGCGCCGCCCGTCCTTCTGGATGTTGTAGTTCTACTCTTAGCGCCGCCCGTCCTTCTGGATGTTGTAGTTTGTTGTGGGGCAGCCATCTTAGGTTGTATTTCGGTGTAGCCTCCTTCAGGAGGAGACTTACCTCCTGTCAGTGACACGCCCTCTTGTGATGCCACAGTCTCTAACTCCTAAAAGACGTCTTGTACCTGCGCCTCATGATGCCAACAGATACGTTCGTAACAAGAGATGATATCTGTAATGTCAATACGTTTGGCTGCCAGTCAGAAGAAGGCCCAACCAGGAAATACCTGCAGCCAGAACCGCCCAAATGAACCATGAGAAACATCTCCATCAAGGAGGAACTGACTGTACCCTTAAAATACAGACGAGCACATATGAGTTATAGTGGACAACAGGGTTGAATCTGCCACCCTTATGTCACCTTTATTACATTATTGACTTCATTCAGTAAATAATGGGATCCGTTAAGCTCCACCCCTACCAGAGCAGATCATTTAACATCATATATGTGTTGAATTTCTCTTTTAAGTCTTGTTTTTTTTCTTTCTTACATTAAATGTTTAACTGCACACCAGAAACAGTGAAGAAGCTCAGATCAAAACCTTTACTGTTTTAAACTTTAAACTTCTCCAAATGGAAACTACATAAAATAATGGTAATAATGTCTACCTGTGTTGGATAGTGTGTCACCAGAGTTATATTATAATAGTGATAATAATGTCTACCTGTGTTGGATAGTGTGTCACCAGAGTGATATTATAATAGTGATAATAATGTCTACCTGTGAGCTCTCTGTCTATCGTTCATATTTTAATAAAGTGATTATTCTTCATAACTGAGTGAACAGAAGCCTATAAGAGGTTAGTCTGGGAGGAGTTTAAACTGGGAGGGGACTGGGCCAACTGGTTGGTTCAGTTTCAGTGTTGTTGCTTTGGGCGGTTTGGTGCTGCGCACTTTATTACAGCAGGGAGAAGACAAGGTACTGTACTAGTCACTATCTATCATATCATAATAAATAGGTCTTTATTACAGCAGGGAGCAGACAAGGTACTGTACTAGTCACTATCTATTATATCATAATAAATAGGTCTTTATTACAGCAGGGAGAAGACAAGGTACTGTACTAGTCACTATCTATCATATCATAATAAATAGGTCTTTATTACAGCAGGGAGGAGACAAGGTACTGTACTAGTCACTATCTATCATATAATAAATAGGTCTTTATTACAGCAGGGAGGAGACAAGGTACTGTACTAGTCACTATCTATCATATCATAATAAATAGGTCTTTATTACAGCAGGGAGGAGACAAGGTACTGTACTAGTCACTATCTATCACATAATAAATAGGTCTTTATTACAGCAGGGAGGAGACAAGGTACTGTACTAGTCACTATCTATCATATATAATAGGTTGAGTTATTTTTCTGAAAACGTATACGGTTGAAAAATATTATTGCTTTTAAACTGTAGCCTACTTGACACTTCTCATATTGTTAATTAGTTGGTTTGTATATCAACATTAACATTATTATAATGTATTCTTAAAGTATTTATCATTTGTCTAACTTCCTCTAATTATTTGTCTAACTCTAATTATCCTCTAATTATTTTTATTATCATTGCTATTATTTTAGTATTTTTATTGTTATTATTTGTATTAATTGTATTATTATTATTGTTATTATTTGTATTAATTGTATTATTGTTATTATTTGTATTAATTGTATTACTATTATTATTATTATTTGTATTAATTGTATTATTATTATTATTATTATTATCATTATTATTATTCGTCAGGAAGAGGGCCAGATCTGGGCCCAGTTTCCCGATAACGATGTACGATCCATCTTACGAGCCATCTTACGAATCATCTTTCGAACGATCGTTATTTTTTTCCGTGCGTTTCCCGAAACTCCTCTTAACATGAACGCGCGTGCACAGATCTAACGATCGATCGTAGCCTTGTACCTGTCCACTGACACGGTGCTGAAATACATATTATACCATGGTCTGGGTGAATACTCGATTCTGATTGGCTGGAGGGTGTAGGTTGAAAAGTACAAGACGTTGATGGCTACGTTGCAGGCAACGCCTGCATACGGGAGATATTAAATAGTCTGCTCGACTTGTAAAAAAAAAAAAAAAAACAACTCACGATTTTAACTCTAAAACACATTCACGTATTATTAATTGATTAAATATTTATTTATTTCATAAGTGACCATGGTATAAACTAATGCCCTTCGAGGTGTCCATTAACAGAACCGTCCTCACGGTTCACGCCTCCGCGTCGTCCATTCATTTCTGTTAATATTTAATCAATTAATAATACTTCAATGTGTTTTAGAGTTACAATCGTGAGGTTTTTTTTATTTTTATAAGTCGCGCGGACTATTTCATATCTCCCGTATGCAGGCGTTGCCAAGCAACGTGGCCATAGCGTCTTCATAGCGTCAACGTCTTTTCAGCCAATCAGAATCGAGTATTCACCCAGACCATGGTATAACATAGACTAAGCTATATAGCCTATCGTAACTTCAGCGTCACCAGCTGGACACTCAGTGGTATTGGATGTGTTAAGACGCTCGTAGCGCTACGAGTACCCCTGGAGCTCTCGTTAGCTACGAGCGTCTTAACGACGGTCGTTACGCAACGATGCTTTCGGGAAACGGTGTGAAAACTGTCTGATGGTACGACGAACTTAACGAACCACTTAGGCTAACGACGCTTTCGGGAAACTGGGCCCAGATCTGGTTGTGATGGTGAACGCATGAGGAAGTCATTATCTGTGTCCACATAGACCGCCCCACAGCTCCACCTGTTGGCCAATGGCTGCACTACTAGAGGGTGGAGCCACACTACTAGAGGGTGGAGCCACACAGGCCTTGTTGGCCTCCAGTGGGTTTTCCATCAGCACCTTTGGCCGCGAGTCAAACCATGACGCGCTGATTTGTGTTAGCAGTAGTGGTGGATTTTGTCGTTCGTTTGCGCGAATCGGTTCGCGTCGTTCAGTTCGCCACAGAGAGTCGTTCGTTCGTTCGTTCGTTCGTTCGTTCGTTCGTTCGTGTTTCCGGTAGCGCTGAATCATTCACTGACTCGTTCAGTCGTTCAGTCGTTCACTTAGCTCCTCCCTCGTTCGCGAATCGCGAACGACTCGGCGAACGGCGAATGCCAGCCGAGTCGGTCAGACTCGGCTCCTCCTCGTTCACGAATCAATGCAGCTGAGTCGGTCTCGGACTCCCTCGTTCTTCTCATTTACTAACTAATCACGAAATCACGATTCACAATCGTGCAATGGTGCAAATGATGGTGTTAATAAATGTGTTAATAGCAAATACAACATTGTGTCTGGTTGAATATGTTTTGATTGCTTGGAGGAGCGCACACCTGTGCTTCTTCGAGGTGCTGGTCACGGAATGAACTTGAAAGTATTTAGGAGAGGAGACCGCACACTCTTTTTTGATGCCAATTTATTTTGTGTCAACGTTTCGGCGCAAGCCTTTGTCAAGTTTCATGATTGGTTGGTTGAATATGTTAACATATGTATTTAATTTGAGTTCAACAGATTTATTTAATGTATGCATAATGACATGTCAGGATCAAAATGCCCCATTCCCCCAATTCAAGGTAAAGTTAGACAAACCAAACGCAGCGGGATGTGTGTGTGTGTGTGTGTGTGTGTGGGGGGGGGGGGGGGCGTAGTAGATTATTGGATGTATATCAGCAAGATAATAGACTTGATTTAGCAATGATGAGTTTTAAAGTTAATGATGTACAGTTGTGTTTATTCTGGGCATATTTTATTTACTATTGTGAAGATGGCCATTGGCCACCCCCACTCAAGACCAAGATCCACCAAGGTGGGGGTCCCGGCCGGCTCGCGTGCGTGAGAAGGAAGCATGAAAGAACGAGACAGATTGACGAGACATTCAAATATTTTATTAATCTGGCATGACACAGAAAATACAAAGACAGCATGTATTCACCATTTCACTGATATGTAAATGTAAAAGGCAATATTCAAATGTGAAAGTGGTATTGTTAATGTGTCAACCATTCGAAAGCGTCCTAGACTCACAGACAGACAAACAACATACATTGGCTGGCTCTCGTGATGACGAGTCGTGAGTGACTCAACGTCAGCGCGTCATCAGTTAAAGACACACCTTCAAACGGGAAGCCGTTGTCATGGAGATTCAGATCCCCGCCATGATAGTCAAATCACGTCAAGCCAAGATAACACAGGTGTATGGAAAAACCCCACAGATCCTTTGTTCAATAGAGATCCAAACCTTCAATACCCATGACCTAACATGACTTAACATGACCTAACATGACCTAACATGACCTAACATGACCAGACCTGACATGACCTGACAAAACTAACATGACCTGACATGACCTGACATGACCTAGTGTGACCTGACATGGCAATCCCCTACTTAAACTGAAAACAAGATAAACTAGATAAAACTGTTTCCTGGTGGTTTCATGGCTCTGGTGTGGACTGCCCTCAACAGTCATGCTGTCAGACTGGTTGAACCAGACTGATGAGAATGGGATGATGTCCTCATAGTTAACTTGATCTGTCATCGAGTTCCACTGCAGACGTACTTGAAGCCCTGAGAGACGGTCTGTGTGGAAAGATGAAGTTATTAGTGATTTGTAGTAAACACTGGGCAGCATCTCCACATCTTTCCCCTCGTTCAGAATGAGAGCGGCAATGAACAGCAATGACCGACAATAAGCAGGTTATATAAAAGCAATGAATAAACAAACCTTGAATGGCCGGAGAAACAATATGTGGTTGTGTTTGTGTCCAGGTGTCCAGTCTACTATGGATGAGGAGACAGAGGAGGGGGGTCCTCCCTCTAAAACCACTCTGTCTGGGGAACATGGCCGCCACAGCAGAGCTAAGAGGAAGAAGAGGAAGAAGAAGGAGAAGAGGTAAGAAGAGGATCTCTAACTGTCTGTGACTGTTGTCCATCTCAGAGCTCAGCAGTGATATATCATCACACCATCATTAGTCTGAGTAAAAGCTGTGTGTGTGTTGTGTTGAAGCCCAGAGCAGCAGGAGAGAGCAGACTCCCCTGGACCCAGCTGTGTCTCCATGAAGAGTGACTGGTCTATGAAGCAACCTGTTAGGTTTAAAGATGGAAATGAGTCCATAGAGCAACGGTAAGGATCTGTCAGATTATCAAGTTTCAAGTTTCAAGTTTTGTTTATTCATACATAGCCAAAAAAGGTAAACATATACAATTTAGACCAAAATTGAAATCTGTAATGGTCCTTTGGCATGTATGAATCGGTCGCTCAAAGTAAACTATTGAAAGCTAAATACATTATAAAATACAGCAGCCAAACATCCAAGAGTCCTGAATCACAGACGGTTGTGGTTGTTCTAGAAGAGAATGGCTTCATTTATTTACAGCTTTAGAAAACCTTGGATTCGTCACGCTTATTAAATGGTAAAAGTCATGTATAGCCACCCAGGTTGGATACGCCTCGTAGAAACCCTGGTTAGATACGAGGCGGATGTCAAAGAAAAGCATTTCTGAGTATTTTTACATCAAAACAACCGACAACTGAGAGTGTTTTAAAATCAAAATCCCTCTTATCTCTTCCTGTAACAGTTTCAAATGTTTGATGACTCATCCTGCACTCAGGGGCGTTGAGTAACGACCTGGTAACGTTACCTTATTACTCCAGTAAATAGAGACGACCTTAGTAACGACATTGTAACGTTACCTTATTACTCGAGTAAATAGAGACGACCTTAGTAACGACATTGTAACGTTACCTTATTACTCGAGTAAATAGAGATGACCTTAGTAACGACATGGCAACGTTACCTTATTACTCCAGTAAATAGAGACGACCTTAGTAACAACATGGTAACGTTACCTTATTACTCCAGTAAATAGAGATTACCTAAGTAACGACATGGTAACGTTACCTTATTACTCCAGTAAATAGAGACGACCTTAGTGACGACATGGTAACGTTACCTTATTACTCCAGTAAATAGAGATTACCTTAGTAACGACATGGTAACGTTACCTTATTACTCCAGTAAATAGAGACGACCTTAGTAACGACATGGTAACATTACCTTATTACTCCAGTAAATAGAGAGTACCTTAGTAACGACATGGTAACGTTACCTTATTACTCAAGTAAATAGAGACGACCTTAGTAACGACATGGTAACGTTACCTTATTACTCCAGTAAATAGAGAGTACCTTAGTAACGACATGGTAACGTTACCTTATTACTCAAGTAAATAGAGACGACCTTAGTAACGACATGGTAACGTTACCTTATTACTCCAGTAATTAGAGACGACCTGAGTAACAACATGGTAACGTTAACTTATTACTCCAGTAAATAGAGATTACCTTAGTAACGACATGGTAACATTACCTTATTACTCAAGTAAATAGAGACGACCTTAGTAACGACATGGTAACGTTACCTTATTACTCCAGTAAATAGAGACGACCTGAGTAACAACATGGTAACGTTACCTTATTACTCCAGTAAATAGAGATTACCTGAGTAACGACATGGTAACGTTACCTTATTACTCCAGTAAATAGAGATTACCTTAGTAACGACATGGTAACGTTACCTTATTACTCCACTAAATAGAGACGACCTGAGTAACAACATGGTAACGTTACCTTATTACTCCAGTAAATAGAGATTACCAGAGTAACGACATGGTAACGTTACCTTATTACTCCAGTAAATACAGATTACCTTAGTAACGACATAGTAACGTTACCTTATTACTCCAGTAAATAGAGACGACCTGAGTAACAAATGGTAACGTTACCTTATTACTCCAGTAAATAGAGATTACCTTAGTAACAACATGGTAACGTTACCTTATTACTCCAGTAAATAGAGATTACCTTAGTAACGACATGGTACCATTACCTTATTACTCAAGTAAATAGAGACGACCTTAGTAACGACATGGTAACGTTACCTTATTACTCCAGTAAATAGAGACGACCTGAGTAACAACATGGTAACGTTACCTTATTACTCCAGTAAATAGAGATTACCTGAGTAACGACATGGTAACGTTACCTTATTACTCCAGTAAATAGAGATTACCTTAGTAACGACATGGTAACGTTACCTTATTACTCAAGTAAATAGCGACGACCTTAGTAACGACATGGCAACGTTACCTTATTACTCCAGTAAATGAGACGATCTTAGTAACGACATGGTAACGTTACCTTATTACTCCAGTAAATAGAGACGACCTTAGTAACAACATGGTAACGTTACCTTATTACTCCAGTAAATAGAGACGACCTTAGTAACGACATGGTAACGTTACCTTATTACGCCAGTAAATAGAGACGACCTTAGTAACAACATGGCAACGTTATCTTATTACTCCAGTAAATGAGACGATCTTAGTAACGACATGGTAACGTTACCTCATTACTCCAGTAAATGAGACGATCTTAGTAACGACATGGTAACGTTACCTTATTACTCCAGTAAATAGAGACGACCTTAGTAACAACATGGCAACGTTACCTTATTACTCCAGTAAATGAGACGATCTTAGTAACGACATGGCAACGTTACCTTATTACTCCAGTAAATGAGACGATCTTAGTAACGACATGGTAACGTTACCTTATTACTCCAGTAAATAGAGACGACCTTAGTAACGACATGGCAACGTTACCTTATTACTCCAGTAAATGAGACGATCTTAGTAACGACATGGTAACGTTACCTTATTACTCCAGTAAATAGAGACGACCTTAGTAACAACATGGCAACGTTACCTTATTACTCCAGTAAATAGAGACAACCTTAGTAACGACATGGCAACGTTACCTTATTACTCCAGTAAATAGAGACGATCTTAGTAACGACATGGTAACGTTACCTTATTACTCCAGTAAATAGAGACGATCTTAGTAACAACATGGTAACGGGGAAGTTGACAGTTGCTAACGTTTCGTTCAGTGCATTAATCTTTAGACCGGTGATGAGGCTGCTTGCGTCCTGGCTGTGGATCTATCTAAAAATAATGCACACCTCTCCAGCCAATCAGAATCGAGTATTCAGGCCATGGTATAATAATGTAATAACTTACTCTAGCCACCATCTTTTTTCTTTCTTTCTTTATGTTTCATATGTTCCTTTGCATGATAAATGTTGTATTATCTTTTATGTATTTATTTATTGACTATTGTTTAATGTCATTGGGTGTGTCTGTTGAAAAGCAATAAACATTTGATTCTTAAAAACTATATTTCTAGAAGAGAGCAGCAGGAGAGAGCAGACTCCCCTGGACCCAGCTGTGTCTCCATGAAGAGTGACCACTCTATTGAATATCCTCCTAACCTTAAAGATGGCCGCCCCTCCAGAGAGGAGAGGTAGGAGTTTCAAACAGACGATGAAAACAGACCAGTTGTTATCAGACTCTACTGATCAGACACAACAAGTCAGGAGAAACTAAATAGTTGTGGACCTTCAAAATCGACATCTGTATGGTCCTTTGGCATGTATGAATGGGTCCCCCAAAGTAAACTATTAAAAGCTAAATACATTATAAAATACAGCAGCCAAACATCCAAGAGTCCTGAATCACAGACGGTTGTGGTTGTTCTAGAAGAGAACGGCTTCATTTATTTACAGCTTTAGAAAACCTTGGATTCGTCACGCTTATTAAATGGTAAAAGTCATGTATAGCCACCCAGGTTGGATACGCCTCGTAGAAACCCTGGTTAGATACGAGGCGGATGTCAAAGAAAAGCATTTCTGAGTATTTTTACATCAAAACAACCGACAACTGAGAGTATTTTAAATCAAAATCCCTCTTATCTCTTCCTGTAACAGTTTCAAATGTTTGATGACTCATCCTGCACTCAGGGGCGTTGAGTAACGACCTGGTAACGTTACCTTATTACTCCAGTAAATAGAGACGACCTTAGTAACGACATGGTAACGTTACCTTATTACTCCAGTAAATAGAGACGACCTTAGTAACGACCTGGTAACGTTACCTTATTACTCCAGTAAATAGAGACGACCTTAGTAACGGCATGGTAACGTTACCTTATTACTCCAGTAAATGAGATGATCTTAGTAACGACATGGTAACGTTACCTTATTACTCCAGTAAATAGAGACGACCTTAGTAACAACATGGTAACGTTACCTTATTACGCCAGTAAATAAAGACGACCTTAGTAACGACCTGGCAACGTTACCTTATTACTCCAGTAAATGAGACGATCTTAGTAACGACATGGTAACGTTACCTTATTACTCCAGTAAATAGAGACGACCTTAGTAACGACATGGTAACGTTACCTTATTACTCCAGTAAATAGAGACGACCTTAGTAACGGCATGGTAACGTTACCTTATTACTCCAGTAAATGAGATGATCTTAGTAACGACATGGTAACGTTACCTTATTACTCCAGTAAATAGAGACGACCTTAGTAACAACATGGTAACGTTACCTTATTACTCCAGTAAATAGAGACGACCTTAGTAACGACATGGCAACGTTACCTTATTACTCCAGTAAATGAGACGATCTTAGTAACGACATGGTAACGTTACCTTATTACTCCAGTAAATAGAGACGACCTTAGTAACGACATGGTAACGTTACCTTATTACTCCAGTAAATAGAGACGACCTTAGTAACGGCATGGTAACGTTACCTTATTACTCCAGTAAATGAGATGATCTTAGTAACGACATGGTAACGTTACCTTATTACTCCAGTAAATAGAGACGACCTTAGTAACAACATGGTAACGTTACCTTATTACGCCAGTAAATAAAGACGACCTTAGTAACGACCTGGCAACGTTACCTTATTACTCCAGTAAATAGAGACGACCATAGTAACGCCATGGCAACATTACCTTATTACTCCAGTAAATAGAGACGACCTTAGTAACGACATGGTAACGTTACCTTATTACTCCAGTAAATGAGACGATCTTAGTAACGACATGGTAACGTTACCTTATTACTCCAGTAAATAGAGACGACCTTAGTAACGACATGGCAACGTTACCTTATTACTCCAGTAAATGAGACGATCTTAGTAACGACATGGTAACGTTACCTTATTACTCCAGTAAATAGAGACGACCTTAGTAACGACATGGTAACGTTACCTTATTACTCCAGTAAATAGAGACGACCTTAGTAACGACATGGTAACGTTACCTTATTACTCCAGTAAATAGAGACGACCTTAGTAACGACATGGCAACGTTACCTTATTACTCCAGTAAATGAGACGATCTTAGTAACGACATGGTAACGTTACCATATTACTCCAGTAAATAGAGACGACCTTAGTAACAACATGGTAACGTTACCTTATTACTCCAGTAAATAGAGACGACCTTAGTAACGACATGGCAACGTTACCTTATTACTCCAGTAAATGAGACGATCTTAGTAACGACATGGTAACGTTACCTTATTACTCCAGTAAATAGAGACGACCTTAGTAACGACATGGCAATGTTACCTTATTACTCCAGTAAATGAGACGATCTTAGTAACGACATGGTAACGTTACCATATTACTCCAGTAAATAGAGACGACCTTAGTAACAACATGGTAACGTTACCTTATTACTCCAGTAAATAGAGACGACCTTAGTAACGACATGGCAACGTTACCTTATTACTCCAGTAAATGAGACGATCTTAGTAACGACATGGCAACGTTACCTTATTACTCCAGTAAATAGAGACGACCTTAGTAACGACATGGTAACGTTACCTTATTACTCCAGTAAATAGAGACGACCTTAGTAACGACATGGTAACGGGGAAGTTGACAGTTGCTAACGTTTCGTTCAGTGCATTAATCTTTGGACCGGTGATGAGGCTGCTTGCGTCCTGGCCGTGGATCTATCTAAAAATAATGCACACCTCTCCAGCCAATCAGAATCGAGTATTCACCCAGGCCATGGTATAATAATGTAATAACTTACTCTAGCCACCATCTTTTCTTTCTTTATTTTTCATATGTTCCGTTGCATGATAAATGTTGTATTATCTTTTATGTATTTATTTATTGACTATTGTTTAATGCCATTGGGTGTGTCTGTTGAAAAGCAGTAAACATTTGATTCTTAAAAAATATATTTCTAGAAGAGAGCAGCAGCAGAGAGCAGACTCCCCTGGACCCAGCTGTGTCTCCATGAAGAGTGACCACTCTATTGAATATCCTCCTAACCTTAAAGATGGCCGCCCCTCCAGAGAGGAGAGGTAGGAGTTTCAAACAGACGATGAAAACAGACCAGTTGTTATCAGACTCTACTGATCAGACACAACAAGTCAGGAGAAACTAAATAGTTGTGGACCTTCAAAATCGACATCTGTAATGGTCCTTTGGCATGTATGAATGGGTCCCCAAAGTAAACTATTGAAAGCTAAATACATTATAAAATACAGCAGCCAAACATCCAAGAGTCCTGAATCACAGACGGTTGTGGTTGTTCTAGAAGAGAACGGCTTCATTTATTTACAGCTTTAGAAAACCTTGGATTCGTCACGCTTATTAAATGGTAAAAGTCATGTATAGCCACCCAGGTTGGATACGCCTCGTAGAAACCCTGGTTAGATACGAGGCGGATGTCAAAGAAAAGCATTTCTGAGTGTTTTTACATCAAAACAACCGACAACTGAGAGTATTTTAAATCAAAATCCCTCTTATCTCTTCCTGTAACAGTTTCAAATGTTTGATGACTCATCCTGCACTCAGGGGCGTTGAGTAACGACCTTGTAACGTTACCTTATTACTCCAGTAAATAGAGACGACCTTAGTAACAACATGGTAACGTTACCTTATTACTCCAGTAAATAGAGACGACCTTAGTAACGACATGGTAACGTTACCTTATTACTCCAGTAAATGAGACGATCTTAGTAACGACATGGTAACGTTACCTTATTACTCCAGTAAATAGAGACGACCTTAGTAACAACATGGTAACGTTACCTTATTACTCCAGTAAATAGAGACGACCTTAGTAACGACATGGTAACGTTACCTTATTACGCCAGTAAATAGAGACGACCTTAGTAACAACATGGCAACGTTATCTTATTACTCCAGTAAATGAGACGATCTTAGTAACGACATGGTAACGTTACCTTATTACTCCAGTAAATGAGACGATCTTAGTAACGACATGGTAACGTTACCTTATTACTCCAGTAAATAGAGACGACCTTAGTAACAACATGGCAACGTTACCTTATTACTCCAGTAAATGAGACGATCTTAGTAACGACATGGTAACGTTACCTTATTACTCCAGTAAATAGAGACGACCTTAGTAACAACATGGCAACGTTACCTTATTACTCCAGTAAATGAGACGATCTTAGTAACGACATGGCAACGTTACCTTATTACTCCAGTAAATGAGACGATCTTAGTAACGACATGGTAACGTTACCTTATTACTCCAGTAAATAGAGACGACCTTAGTAACGACATGGCAACGTTACCTTATTACTCCAGTAAATGAGACGATCTTAGTAACGACATGGTAACGTTACCTTATTACTCCAGTAAATAGAGACGACCTTAGTAACAACATGGCAACGTTACCTTATTACTCCAGTAAATAGAGACAACCTTAGTAACGACATGGCAACGTTACCTTATTACTCCAGTAAATAGAGACGATCTTAGTAACGACATGGTAACGTTACCTTATTACTCCAGTAAATAGAGACGATCTTAGTAACAACATGGTAACGGGGAAGTTGACAGTTGCTAACGTTTCGTTCAGTGCATTAATCTTTAGACCGGTGATGAGGCTGCTTGCGTCCTGGCTGTGGATCTATCTAAAAATAATGCACACCTCTCCAGCCAATCAGAATCGAGTATTCAGGCCATGGTATAATAATGTAATAACTTACTCTAGCCACCATCTTTTTTCTTTCTTTCTTTATGTTTCATATGTTCCTTTGCATGATAAATGTTGTATTATCTTTTATGTATTTATTTATTGACTATTGTTTAATGTCATTGGGTGTGTCTGTTGAAAAGCAATAAACATTTGATTCTTAAAAACTATATTTCTAGAAGAGAGCAGCAGGAGAGAGCAGACTCCCCTGGACCCAGCTGTGTCTCCATGAAGAGTGACCACTCTATTGAATATCCTCCTAACCTTAAAGATGGCCGCCCCTCCAGAGAGGAGAGGTAGGAGTTTCAAACAGACGATGAAAACAGACCAGTTGTTATCAGACTCTACTGATCAGACACAACAAGTCAGGAGAAACTAAATAGTTGTGGACCTTCAAAATCGACATCTGTATGGTCCTTTGGCATGTATGAATGGGTCCCCCAAAGTAAACTATTAAAAGCTAAATACATTATAAAATACAGCAGCCAAACATCCAAGAGTCCTGAATCACAGACGGTTGTGGTTGTTCTAGAAGAGAACGGCTTCATTTATTTACAGCTTTAGAAAACCTTGGATTCGTCACGCTTATTAAATGGTAAAAGTCATGTATAGCCACCCAGGTTGGATACGCCTCGTAGAAACCCTGGTTAGATACGAGGCGGATGTCAAAGAAAAGCATTTCTGAGTATTTTTACATCAAAACAACCGACAACTGAGAGTATTTTAAATCAAAATCCCTCTTATCTCTTCCTGTAACAGTTTCAAATGTTTGATGACTCATCCTGCACTCAGGGGCGTTGAGTAACGACCTGGTAACGTTACCTTATTACTCCAGTAAATAGAGACGACCTTAGTAACGACCTGGTAACGTTACCTTATTACTCC
>JAOPHQ010000785.1:0-25000 GCA_030340625.1 Merluccius polli
TTTAGGTGGCCCGTCATTGTAATGACCTGTGCGATTCAGAGCAGTGTCACAGCTGCAGTCACACGGTGGGAGCCGCACGCACGACGCACGGCAAACGGCTAGACGCCTCGGCACCTGTCATTTCCAGGATGAGTATTTTTGCTGTATCCTTTCCAGTCGCAATGTCAATTGTCACCTCCGTCCAGTGTAGTGATCATAGAGCGGCTGTGTGTGTGTGGGTGTGTGTGTGTGTGTGTGTGTGTGTGTGTGTGTGTGTGTGTGTGTGTGTGTGTGTGTGTGTGTGTGTGTGTGTGTGTGGTGTGTGTGTGTGTGTGTGTGTGTGTCATGTATAGGGCTGGGTATCGCCGATGATTTCCCAATCCGGTTCAATATCGATTCGGTTCGGGATATTTCAGTTACAATACCAATTTTGCTTGGATATGATAGATATTCTCAGAGAGCCAATGGTGTAAATTGCACAAGGAAGCCTCTAACCTGGTGCATTATTAAAAAATATTAATGTTCACATTATGAATTGACCCCAAAGCATTTACATTAATGTACTTTTTAATTAACATGACCAATACACCACATCAGTCAACACAATACAGTGTAAGTTGTGCAACTCTACAGACTCAAGTCAGAGAGCCCAGATAAGTGTGATAAGGCATAAATTGAAAGATCAAACTCAGGATTTAATGAACGATATCGGATCATTCAAAGGAAGATCGATTTGAATCGGGAAAACTACTGCACAGAGAGCATTAACATGACACCTACGGGTTTGTCTATATTAAGCTTTAAAGTGAAAGAACATTACTTTTCTTCTAGGATTTGAGAAATATTAAAGTATGTACCAACGTATGTACGACGGCACAACTAACCGCCCCAGACGCTGCTGTGTTTAGTTGTTCCAGCGCTCGGTTCTAAGTCATGTTGCCACCGGATACACCTTCTGGCTCGACCGATCAATTTGTATTCGTGGCACAGACACGCAAGGTGCTTTTAGAGTCGGGTCTGCAGGTGTGTGTGCCGCCTGCTCCTCCGCAAGCCTCGGTGGGTGGATGTTTTTAACCCGTGAAAAACGCCGTCTCGTGAAAAGTTTGAGACGTGTCTTTGCTTAGCGCTAACACAACAAAACACACACACACACACACACACACACACCGTCCCTGGCTAGACGGAGATGTCAGACATCACAAACACAGCTGGGGAAGTTGAAAGAGGAAATTAGGTAATAGGTTGTTGGGCTGACAGGAAGTTGCTATCACGGGCTACCATACAGAGCAGACTGTCAACGCGCCGTGTTGCTATGGGGACCGCAACCAAACTGTTGAAGATAATAGATATACATGACACACTTTGAGCCAGGACATGACAAAACACTGCTTCGGGGAATTTTAAACCGTGGCAAACACTGATTTCCTGTCGTACTTTGGGTTAACGAAAAGCAGCAGTCAGACTAACCTCAGACTAACCATAACACTTGCCAGAGGTGACATCATCATCATGGATGGCTTTATTATAACACTGGAATAAGATAGTACCTTATTAAGATTGTACATCTATCAATGTTGGCTAGCTCTCACGCATGAACACACTTAGACAAGTAGACCTCCACTACCACTCAGACAACTTTCATCAATTTAAAATTCATAAGCTTTGATAACATCTGATGCAACCGTCAGCGTGTCGGATTGGCTATTAACACAAGTCTCTCTCTCTCTCTCCCTCTCCCTCTCTCTCTCTCTCTCTCCCTCTCTCTCTCATTAGTTTCCCCTCGGATGGATCCAGGAAATCCAGAAAACACGGGAGAGTGGGAGTGGGAGGGGCCCGGGGAGCGAGAGCCAATGGCTGTGAGGCGGGGCGAGGGGGGGGGGGGGGGTGGTCGCAGGGAGGGAGGGGATGCTTTCGAGTGGGAAATGCAAAAGGGTGTGACAAGATGAACAAGCCCGAGTCGCTACCAGCAAGTGAAGTGACTCAGATGGTGATGAAGAGAGAGTGAGAGAGAGAGCCAAAGACAGAGAGAGAGAGAGAGAGAGAGTCAGCGTGAGAGCGGGAAGGAAGGCCAACCACACACACACACACACACATCATGTGAGCTTGCATGAGGAAGAAAGTTCCCCTAAAGGCAGCCAGACAGGCAGAGGGAACTTATGCGATTGTGATGGAGGGGAGTGACTTGTAATTTAACGCGAGGGAGGATGCGGATTGTATGGCCGATAGACTGTGACAGACGGAGAGACTGCGACCGGGACAGACAGACAGACAGACAGACTGACGGAGAGAATGACACCAAGACGCATTCAAGGACAAATAGGAGAGGAGAGGAGGAGTGGAAGAGACGAGAGAGACCGGGGAGGTGGATAGATGAAACCCAGCTAAGGGAGGGAGGGAGGGAGGGAGGGAGGGAGGGAGGGAGGGAGGGAGGGAGGGAGGGAGGGAGGGGAGGGACAAAGAGAGAGAGAGATTCCCTGTCCTCCAACTCTACCCCCATGTCTCTCCATCCCATAAGAGCTACTGCAACCCCTCACTGCTCCCGACAGGGCATCCATCACCCGAGACCACCCCCCCCCCCCCAAACTGCCCACCAGGAACACATACACACACACACACACACTCACACTCCCAACAAGCGCTCATAGACACACACACACACACACACACGCACACTAATTGTCTAAATGAAAAAGGGGGCAGGGTGACCCACATTGAGTGACACCTGGTCCCTCTTCTACAAGAGACCCGGCTCACCTTTCTCCTTATCCGCCTCGCCGGAGCAAACATAGGGCCTACACCACACACACACACACACACCGCACGCACACACACACACACACGCACGGCCAAGTAATATGGCTGGTAAACAAAAACACAATATTACCGTTATAACAGCCTGTTTTAAGTGGCACGGTTTCAGTAATGTGTGACTGCAGCTGTAGCTGTTTCCTTCAGTGGTCTCCTGGTGCGAGTCCACACCGCCTAATAATAGGGCCGCCGCCGCCGCCGCCGCCGCCGCAACAGACCAAGTGAGCAGCGGAGGATCAGCTCTATAAATTAACACCATTAGCATACTGACCCCTTCATTAGAATCACAAGTGGGCCATGTTGAATATGTAAAAACACAATCACATCACACACACACACAAAAAAACAGTACCTTTAAAGCAAGAATATGCATATTATGCATGTCTCTCTGTGTGTGTGTGTGTGTGTGTGTGTGTGTGTGTGTGTGTGTGTGTGTGTGTGTGTGTGTGTGTGTGTGTGTGTGGTGTGTGTGTGTGTGTGTGTGTGTGTGTGTGTCTCTCTCTCTCTCTGTCTATCTCCATCCTGTCTCTCTCTACCCCCTCTCTCTCTCTCCTGTTTCCCCCCCCCCTCTCTCTCTCTCTCTCTCTCTCTCTCTCTCTCTCCTCTCTCTCTCTCTCTCTCTCTCTCTCTCTCTCCATCCTGTCTCTCTCTACCCCTCTCTCTCTCTCCTGTCCCCCCCCCTCTCTCTCTCTCCTGTCCCCCCCCTCTCTCTCTCTCTCCTGTCCCCCCCCCCCCTCTCTCTCTCTCTCTGTCTATCTCCATCCTGTCTCTCTCTACCCCTCTCTCTCCTGTCCCCCCCCCCCCCCCCCCTCTCTCTCTCTCTCTCTCTCTCTCTCTCTCTCTCTCTCCTGTTTCCCCTCTCTCTCCCTCTAAATCTCTATCTCCCTCCTGTGTGTGTCTCTCTCTCTTTCTGTCTATCTCCCTCCTGTCTCTCTCTCTCTCCCCCTCCCCACCTCCCTCTTTCTCTCTCTCTCTCTCTCTCTCTCTCTCTCTCTAAATGACAATGCACGCTTGGTGGTGTGTGTGTGTGTGGGGGGGGGGGGGGGGGGTGAGGAGGCAACGTTAGGACATGAACACTGGTTTTATGTTGTTTGCTCCCTATCGTTTTTTTTTCTCCCCTCACATGTCCTCCCCTCTTCATCTACTCTAGCGTCAGGCAGGATGGAGACCAACTTCCTCGTGGAAGCACAGATCTACAGACATGGGATCACTCGGAGACGCCGACTGTGGCGGAAAAAAATGATTAAAAAAAAAAAAGTATAAATAATGCATCAATAAAACTCAGCGACACGCATCATCGGAAGATCGCACATGAATAAACATGCCTCCCGGCGCGCGCGCTCTCATCCCTTTCTCTCTCCCACGCACACACGCACACGCACAGGTGAAGGGTAAGAAGCAGGAAATATATGAGGCTCTTTATCTCAACACATATACTTTGCAGTGTATGATGTTATCCGGTTTGTCTAATACATTTATAAGATAAACTTTTAGATGACAATACATTAAAAACAGTGTTAAATGAGTGTATTAAGCAACATGCAATGTATAATAAATAACCTGCTGGTTTTATTTTTGATATTTTTGACCCCCCCCCCCCCACACACACACACACACACACACACACACACACAGGTCGTTTCGCAGGGGATAGAAAGCATAACGCGCACGCACACACACACACGCGCGCACACGCGCACACACACACACACTTACACACACACACACTTACCGTTTCGGGGAACCTCAGCTGGCGATGGGCGGTAAATCTCCTACACGCTCTTTAAAGTCAGATCGTCGTGCCGCGAAAATATAAACCTCTCCCCCCCACCCCCCACCCAAGGGTGGGCTCACTTCCCAATGGCGACAACAATGTCATCGGACCACTGTTAACAAACAACAACAAAAAATGTCTATTAATTTAAAAAAATCACAACTAAACAGCGTGAGGGAAATGACCACCGTGGTGGTTTCTTTGTTGCAGTTGAGTAGCGAGGCGCTCACACACACACACACTCACACACTCTCTCTCTCTCTCTCTCTCTATCACACACACACACACACAGGGACCCGCCGCTGTGTGTCCATTCACCCGGCGGAGCGGCCGCTGATTGGCTGAGCCCGCCACAACACGGCAGCGCTCTGACGCCATTGGTCCGCTTTCCGCCCGCCGTCTCCTCCCCCAGGTCCTAGTGCCCGCGCATTTCGGGGATGTTTTGTTATTTATGTATAAATATATTTATTTATTTATTTATTTTTTAAATTGGGTTGATTTACGACGATTTGTTTTAAAATTTCCGCCCCAAAAAAGAACAATGCCAGCTATTTTACAATACTGAATTATCCAATTATCCAGGCGAATCAATAGCAGGCCTGCTATTGATTGCATATCTTTTTTTATTATTATTATTATAGGATATATCGACTCCAGCATCCACTTATCTACATCGATGTGATGCTACTGCACGTGTGTAATGTAATACACTTGGCCACGTAGGCCAGTGCCTTTCAGACACAGGATGGGGAAGAAGAGGCTGTATGTTTTACAACGTGTTTCAGCCAGTGACTCGACATGCGATACACACAAAACAGGCTGCCAGGCCTACCTGTTTCTGTACACAGCCTGTGTAGGCCTGTGGGACTCGGTGGAAAAACATTTTGACCAATTTGTAAGAAGAGATGGGGACATTGTGTTAGATTAGGTTTTATCTGGCGCCCCCTAGTGAAACTAAACCTGAAATGCAGTTTTGGGCCATGGATAGCAGCTGATGATGTTGTGGTGTTTTTAACAGGGGGGGGCATGATGCTTAATGAGGCAGCAAATGGACCTGTGTTAGGTCGCCAGTAGCAGGGTAAAGTTACTCCCTGTTCCTGTCATTTTAACATTAGGTCGGTTTTATTTATGTCTGTTGCACCCCCGGCATGGTCGGCGTATGTAATCGTGTCTGTACTGGTGCACTGCCATACCTAAATGAAACGCAGCCATTATTGAGGTTATGAGCTGCACCTGTGTTTTTCCATGCGTGGAAAGGGCCTATTCCAGGATTGATTTTGCGAGGTCGTAGCCTGTGTCGTTATCCTGCGCGCATACGTGACCTCCACACTCACTGAAGTCATGGGGCAATTTGACTTTATGGAATTGAATTAGGGAGAGCTAAATGTCTGTCTCGGAAATAGACATTTAAGTGTCATAATAATTGGGTAACTGCACGCCAGAATCAGCCAAGAACACGACAAAGTGTAAGTGCGTCACGTGTAGGCCTCATATCGATCATGGATGCACAATCTAATTGTAGTAGGCCTATATTATGCAAACTCAGATAAGGAATACATGTACATGCATAGTGTTGGGCAAATCTAACAATACAATATATCTCAGTTGCAAATAGTTTTATTGACCTTTTTTCCAAAAATCAAAACAACAATGGAGCTGGCATAAAACATTTGTTTTGCTAGATAATGCATCATTGACATGTCTGTAGAATGAACACAGTATTGGCATAAATACAGTTAAATCATACAAAATAAAATGTCTAGACAGTTAAACTGGAACATTTTCACTTGAGCATTTGCATAGCACAGGCCATTTTTGTCACATTTTGGTAATTATACAGTCAGGCGTTGATGCATTGGAGTCAAATGAGAAACAGGTAGTTAAAATGTTTTCCTCAACCTCAAATTGATCAACTTAATTTAGTCTAGCCAACTGTAAGTGTTACTGACACCATAATGAGAATAGCCTCAGTCTACTTCAGCTGGGACAGAAAGGTGTGATTGTACGATAAAAACTCTACAGAGGGCTTCATTTGTGACTTTTGTAGGCTATTCCACATGGCAAACACATTACTTTGAATCAAAATGAGGTCTTTGAAAGCAGCATCACCATCTTCCCCTTCAACATCAACCACAGAGAGGACAAAATTATTCTATATGGTTTTCTTTGAACTGAGAAAAACATCAATACATGAAAAGGACGTTTAATTGATTTAGAAAACATCCATTCTTAATGGGATTTAAAAATATTTTTGTGAAACATGTGGAAACGGTGACCGAAGTACAGTTTAAGGGGTCAGGCCTATTTGTATTGCCTTATATATATAAAAAATAAAAATAAAATAGGTCAACCCACAAATCAAATAGGTCAAGCCAGTAATGAGCAGCACCCAGACCCCTGGGAGCGCACGTGCATTGGATGATTTGCAGAGGAGATACATCAGAATAAATCAATTGAAAGAATTTATGAAAAATGTGCATATACCTAGTGACCAATTACTGACTTCTAGCGCTGCAGCTTGCACAGTGTGTACAGTGACGCAGACGCACAGAGAAATAAAAATACAAATACAAACAACGTGTTGCAACAAGGTTAATTTGCACACAATAAATTGCGGATCTCAGCTATAGCGTACGAGGATCCAAAGCCAAACCAGAAAAAGAAAATGTGATGCACAGATCTGTAGGCCTATTATACACACACACACACGCACACACAAATGAATACCCTACACAAGTATCGAATACTCTGAACTGTACAATATATATATATATTATATCAGAACTGTTGAGCAAAATACCTTTTCAATATACATGAATACCATTTTTGTTTAGTTTTTTTACAATATACAAGGTTAAAATTTGTCACACAGCAAAATGCTAAGCACAAGCCCTCGAAGGCCACAAAAGTGCATATTATAACATCAGGTTGGAAGCCACTGGAAGAAGAGACACGGCCCAACGTGGGTGAAGCTGCTAATACTGTGGAGATAGCCTTCCTTCACTCCAGACCTCAGTGTATCACAACACAAAGGAAATGACAAGATGAATGAACTTGGTATCGTTACTCAGGCACGTACAAGTACAGAAAAACATATGTATACACATTCTGAATCACAGTAATAATAACCAAACTTGAATCACTTGCTCCCAGTCAAACACACGCATACACGCTCACAACCACACATACACACATACTCACAAACTCACAAACTCACTTACTCCCACGCGCATGCATGTGTATACTTGGGCACACATACACACACACAATATTTGGGAAGAGGGACACGCGGTCACTCCTATGCTTGTAGTTTTTCTCAACGAGCACCCCTCCCCTGATCAACACCCAGTAAAAGACACTCGCGCGCCTACATACTCAACACAGAACATACACACAGCAGCTTCCATAGGACCAAGCAAGCTTCAGTCATGTCTGCCCCCCCCTCCCCCCCAAACAGTTTAGGTTCAATGAGAGAGGGACCGACTGTTCATCTAGTGAGCACCAGTGGTCTACCGCGACGCGGAGCGGACCGCCACGAGGATAACTTAATACCCACACAACTGATGAACAGATAACAAAACAACACTGAATGACGGTCAGCCTTGAGATAAAATGGACGATAACACTGGTTAGTGTCTGAGGCATCTGTTCAGGTGACGAGCGCTTTTTTTTTTCAGTTCTTACTTCCTGGAGGTACAGTTCACGCGTGAACCCTCAGACCCTGGATGGCGGGCCGAATGCGGCCCGCATCAGGGAATGCTTGGCGGCAATCTCTCTGTAGTGCCAGAACCAGTGGTGTTGTTTTATTTTAAATCACCATGTTAATAAGCTTATATATATATATATAGTAACGACGAACACACGCATGTTTACTTTTCTGCCTTTTTCCTTTACATTCTCCCAATGCCACTGCTTCTGAATCCTCTGCCCTCATTTTAAAGGCTCAGTAGACTTATTAGATGAATGAGGCCAGGGGAGATTTTTCCACAGTGGTAGCGCTTCTTCACACTTGGAAAAAGGCTAGAAAAGATACTACTTAAAAAACAAAAAAAAACCTTCAGGAGACTTTTGCAAAAAACGTTTTTTTGGTTTTGCAACATAGTCACCGTTGTGTAAAATCCAGACTGTAACCAAGCATTCCCAGTTCACATTATCATCTGTCACAGGAAGGAGGGTAAGGAGAGCAGCGGTCATTCCAGGTTCAGACAGTACAAGTTCCCTCCTAGCGTTGTGAGTCGGCCACCTTAAATTTGCCAATACGCTCACAACCCAGAGATACCCAACTGCAGCAAAAAATATTTAGGCTCCAGAGCGAAATGTTCAGGAAAATGTGCGTGGCTGGAACATCGACTTCTGAACCTGAAATGCGTCCACCTCTGAAGACGAGTCAAAACTGTATTATTAAAGGTCACTGCACCGTTGGTAGTTCAGTTCCTTCAGAGGTATCTCTTATCCTTTATCTCCGTGTTTTATTCCTTCCTGATATTTTCCGGCCATTGACTTAGAGCTACGACACCCTCCATCAGTTCCAGGAGGATATGCGAGAAAAAGATTCAGACATGGAGATGCAGATATGCCATTGAGGAACACATCTCCATCCTCCACTTCCTCCCTTCCTCCACAATCCTCTTCTTTGTTTCTGGTCCACAATATAACTTTCTTTCTACTTTGGTCTAAAAAAACTCTTGGCTTTTTCTTCTTCTTCTGGCCTCAAAACAGTCTGTTGCTAGCCACTTCCTGTCTCACGTATAGCAGCTAACTATGAAGCAGGTAGACAACCAGTTCGTAGGTGGCCATCATGATGGCCGTGTTGGGGATCTGCCGGACGAGGTGGGTGGTGAGGCCGCGGTACAGCGCGCGGTAGCCCTCCTCCCTGGGCACCGTGAACAGGGTGTGGAAAAACGAGCGGTACTTGCTGCCTTCCTCTCGTAGCCGCGTCCGGATGACCTCTGGGAGTGGTGAAGGAGAGAGTGCAAGATAGAAGACACATTAATTAAACCAACTACTAATCATTGCATCACAAGGATTCGAGGCTGTTGTCTCTACATAGAGAAATCTCCATAATCATTATCCTTGAACCTAATCTGCATCCATTGCAGGCTAATAAAGAGCCTAAAAAACCAAGCCTCCGTTAGGTACGTGTGTGTGTGTGTGTGTGTGTGTGTGTGTGTGTGTGTGTGTGTGTGTGTGTGTGTGTGTGTGTGTGTGTGTGTGTGTGTGTGTGTGTGTGTGTGTGTGTGTGACACTCACCGTGTGGGTAGGCTATGGAGGTGGCACAGGTCTTGGAGGTGGCAGCAGCCAGCATCATGCCCACAAAGTCGGAGACGTCCTTGACCGACTCCTCCTCCTCGTCCATGTTGGCCTGGACCTTGGACTGCAGCAGCCGGCGCTTGATGCTCTCGTAAATGACAAAGTGAATGACCGTCTCCGAGATGCCGGCGTAGGAGGCCGACATGCCCCTGTAGAAGCCGTGCAGGCCGTCCGTCTGGTACACCCGCCGCACGCACTCAAAAGCGTTCATGCGTCGCTCACCCCGGTTTCTGTGGGCAGTTGAGAGAGTAGAGAGAAATGTAACCGACTGTCACCCTGGAGGTTTAGTGTTCTGCTGGGCGCTCTTAAGGCGCTGGTAACTTGTGTTATGAAAACTTTTAACAACGCCACCAGGCATTACACTATTAGTGGATTGTAAACATTTCATGACAGTCAACACACCACCAAGTGAAATAAAAGATGACATTTCAGTAGGGCTTGGCGATAATTATGGGGAATATAAATATAAATATCACTGTATGCTTATGAATTCAAAATACCATTCTAAACGGCCTAACTGAGGGTCATTACATTGAAGTATATGGACATTTAAAGAATGGTTTCAGACTAAAACTAGTTTTCTTTTCTCAGACGTTTCAAACCTAATTTGATCATTTTAAGGGCATATCTTCTCATCGTAATTCATTTACACTATAAAACTGGGTCCCAAGATAAGTCGATATCTTCATTTGATGACGATACAATCCAATTCAAAGACGATAAAACGATTATATTGAATTATTGCCCAGCCCTACTTTACAGATTAATTATGCTTAGTAGTAAAGTTTGTCCTTATGCAAAAGAGTAGAGTGCTAGTCACCTGGCGTCCAGCTGTAGGCGCGTCTTGATCAGCCAGATGGGATTGGTGGCGGTAATGGCAGTGAACCCTGGGAAATAGAGTTCAGAGGTTCAGACAGCAGCAGGGACAAACACACACAATTGGACACAGTGGAGCCAGCGACACTCAATACTCTGTTCTAGACTAGGAGCCAAGCGGGAAGCACTTCACCAAACAGGATCAATCAGGTGGCATCTGTGTGAAACGTGATACGTCGACAAACTTTGTTACGCAAGTGTAGACTTCATGAGTGTGTGCAGATAAGGAGGAGGCGGGGGGGAGGTATGAATTGAGTGGCCCGTCTTATCGCTTAATGCTTTTCTAAATTAATTATGAGCCTATTGATCCTCTTTGGGTGAAATACTAGCCCAGGTGCATTCCAAACAAAGCTAATGCGTGCTAATTTTAACCACGACTTCACAGAGTATTACATGGAAATTGGAAATCTTGATTGTGAAATACAGAATTGGGTTTATTATTTTATAAAACATTTGAAGATACCAAATACAACAGCCTAATAATTGTCAAGCAATATAATTAAACAGTTGGAAAAAAGCTGTTGAATTTTTAATCTTTAATTGTAAAAGATTGTCTATATTCATCATCATCAATCATCAAGTACAAATTTAATTAGGCCGTTACGGTAGCTGAAAGAAAGCTTATTATATTCATTATGTACCCTTATCTTTTCATTAAGGCTTAATAAATACTGTATTAGAATGCTTTTTACATGTCATATCATATCATGCCTCAATAGTAGTTTTGGCCTTGCTGTAGAGAAGCAATTATAGTAGAAATTATTCATTATTATTATCCTTATGTTGGCATTTTTTCTAATGTAGGTGGAGTGAAGTTTGGCCATATGCCCAATAAGTACAAGAGGGGCAAAATACAAAATGGGGCACTGCAAGGTTCTTCAATTATTCAAGTGTGCTAAGTTGTGGGAAGTTTCCGAAGCAGTAAGAGAAATACTAGCTGTGCCATTCAACCTTAATTAATTCAGTGCACAGTCTGTAACCATCAGTTTAGCTTTAAAAGTATATATATATATATATATATTGTTATTATTAACAATAAAGACATTTGACACTACATCAAGAATGTTAGTCAATTTAAATACATCTCTGATGATATATCTGATTTACCAAATAGTTGGGTTTGTAGTTTAATAAGAATGTATAAACGTTGACAAAGACTACAGAATACAATTTATAGCGAATGAAACACTAAATAAGGTGCGCTTTGCATCAAAACAAATGAGTACGACGCTGCAAACGTCTGCGTCTGTCGCACTGTCCAATGCAACACGGACCCTAGCAAGTGGGCGTAGCGGCGGCTGTACGAGTCTGTGATGACTAGTGTAACAAGCAACGCACTACTACACTATAGAGGGGATGGTAAGAGTCTGAGGTTGAAGAAGAAGAAGGAGAGCACCGAGAGGGAGAGAGAGAGCAGAGAGAGAGCAGAGGAAAGGTATGGGATACAGATGGAAGTAACGTCTATGGCGGGTACTCACGAGGGAGGGGCAAACCTCCGCCAGCGCCTCCCCGCTGCAGCTAGTAGCCTGCAGATATTGGGGAGGGGGGGCAGGGGTTCAGATGGTGGGGGGTCTCCCACCCAATCACGCAGGGGTGAAAGCTTTACAGTAAAAGCCCTAAAATAGACACAGGCTTTTCTGTACCACAGTCACACACAAGCAGCACTCACAACCAACCAAGCCCAGCCCCAACCCCCAATCTCATTTATATTAAATGCACATCATCGAGGGGAGATGAGTGACGGATCATTCCCCCACTCATCTTTTCCCCTGACCGCAAAGATGCCCCTTTAGGTCCCGCCCCATCTCACATACTGATAAATCATATATGTTGGTCTTAAAATAATAGTCAAGGCGGTTAGAGGATAGATATAGATAGATAAATAAGTAAAAAGTACATCCAATTTACGCAAGATAAAGCCCCGATATTTTAATCCACCCCCCCGCCCCCATTAATCCTGTTTAAACCCAGTCAAAAAATAGAGAAGTTGTGTTTGGATGTTTGTTACCATATCACCAGCCATGTCCACAACAGAGTGGGCTACAAGGTCAAGTGTGAATTTAATAACAGAAAATAAAGCACCAGAAAGTACCGGATTATGGTACAAGTATCGTCAAACTAAATCACAGGAAGACTTAGTTGAACTGTGGGAAATACAGAGAGTCTAAAAGGACATGGTGAATGATGGGGACAGACAGGTGGAAATGCTAACCTTGTCATTCTGCATTTTAAAATGTTTCTGTGGATGGCGATGATATGAAATATAGAGGGAGAAGAAGGGGATCTCACTGGCCGGGTTATAAAGTACGGATACAAAAAACAAAATAGCACATAAGCAAACTTCACACAAAAACGATGCAACAATATCCTTCCAGGCTTACTTTGATTAAAAAATAAATAAATTAAAAAAAGTAATTAAACAATACGACAATCAGCAAAAAACGTCGCTCCAACTAAAGAACCATTTGCTTACGCTCACCCAATATTAACAGCGTTAAGCATTCCTCTGCACCTCTGATGTTATTAACACAGTAATCCAATATTGACATTACAAGTTAGCATCTGACTGTGACAACTCACAAATAGAGGATAAAAATGTGACTACAGGAAATAAGATCCGAGGATCTAAATTAAAAACAGAGAGGTGTCTTAACATCTTGACATGCACTTAAGCACTTATTTGTCGTTTTTAGAAGCAATGTTGCAATAGACCGCGGCAGTTGTTTGCACACTTGCTTGCTATATTAAACCAGGGCCTATATGTGGGTCAACCCCTGGGTGTACCTCTATGAATACACATGAGAACAGTGCACCTTTCTCCAAACGGGTTTGGCCTAAATACGTACACGCCACACAGATTAGCAGCTGGCAAGAGATTGGGAGTAGAAATGGTGAGACTAACCTCCGCTACAGAAGATACGGCATAAATCATAAAATAAACTCCATGATAGATTGCCTGTTAGCGATGTGACCTTGGAAAGACCTGTAAGCAAATCCACACGACGTAATGACTAATGCCTCACTTACCCACAATTTAGTACATTTTTCTCAGTGTACTATTACTTCCATGATTGAGTCTTTTGGGTCATTTAGCTTCAAGGTCAGGTCATGCATCACAGCCAAGTTATACTACATGTTGATATATAAATATGGGCACCTGGAATAGCAACAGAAACGTATTTACATGAGGGCAAAGGCATGGCCCCTTTCTACGAGGTCATTGTGTCAAGTTCCTAAACCAGGCCAGTTCCAAAAATGTGTGTGTGGTTTCGAAAAAATAAAAAAAAGGACGCATACGAAAGAATGTGGTTTAAATGAATTGACAAAACATTTTTGGTAATGGTGGATGACGTACAAATGACGAACACAACAAATGGAGTCCTCTCAGACGGTGACAAGGTTAGCATTTCTCTCGCGCTGACGAGAGCAAAAACAAAGTCCCACAGGAATGTCACTCGTTGACCTTATCGTATGCAACTTTTGTTCATCTTCATTGTGTTGTGTGTGGCTAGACAACGCGGAAAAGCGTCGTGCCGGGCCTGAAAAACGCCCGCGTTGTCACGAGGCCGCTAAGCTACTACAACAGGCTTGCAACGAATGCGTCGCTGTGGCGTTACACGAATAACCGATTATCATAAAAAAAAAAAAAACATCCTACAACTTAACGGAATAAAAATGTACCATGGTTATCATCATACCAGTGTAAGGAAATGGGGTGCTACCTTAACTCGTCCGCCCGAGTGCCGGGAGGCCCAGCTGAGCCCAGCTGTGGCCGTGCTCTCTCCTCTAAACACACACACAGAGCACAAAAGGGGGGCCCAGGCAACACTGTTCAAGTAACAACTGGGATGTTAAACCATATCATGGGGGACCATGAAGAAGACGTTTCAAAACAAGTGGATGAACATAAAAATAGAACTAAAAAGCGGGACAAGGAGAGAACAAAATGGAGGAGACAGGATACAGTTGGCCAAGTGGTAGAGGAAAGCACAACCCAAACTTTAAGGACCTCGTCTGGTTTTTCCTTTTCAAAATGGCTGACATAGATTTAAACGCACTGTAGTGGCAAGATCAATACACAGTTTACCACATAATTAAACAATATGTATTTGTGATATTGTTGTTGTCCCTTCGGAAGATGGACTGATAAGTGTGTTCCCTGCCTTGTTACACAGTAGAATAGCAGAGATAACAGACCTCTGTAGTAAACTAGAGAACGTGAACAACTCCCATTTTAGTTTATGATACAATAGTGATTATAAGTATGCACCACATTGGTTTAGAGAACAGATGATCAAAGCATGCCCATTGCTTAGATGGGAAAGTAATATCGTTTTATAGTCTGGTGATTGTGTTAGTTATGTGTTATGTAACTCCTTTGATCCTGAGAGTCTTAAATTGTGCTTTCGATTTGTATTATTCTCATATTGGAGGGAGCTAGATATGAACCATAAACAAAACTAGCATTCTGCTTCAGCATACATTGCTAAAGAAACAGAAAAAATTACCGTCTTACACAAATCATGTCTACGTGGGGGAATGTGAAGGAGTGAAACGTAGAAACAAAAAACACCAATAAAACCAAAAAATTAATTTTGATGCAACTACATAAAAGAAAACAAACTCATTTAGGTTTGCATGAAGAAGCTATAGCTCGACAGTGCGCTACACTGTCCAGCAGCTGTCAGGCAGACACAAACGTGGACAAACAGACAAGGGCGAGACAGACGAGACAAATACAGACAGGCAGACAACGAGGGGGGGGGGGGTGGGGGGGGGGGGGTCTAGGACCAGTCGTTACCTGCCAGTCCTGCGGACACCATGTGCACCTGGGTGGAATCGGGCTCCATCACGCCGTTCAACTTCTCCTTGGCTGTGGAGTAGGCGGCAAAGTATATGGCCCTGCACCGCACCAGAAATAACACACACACACAAAACACAATGGTGAGTGGGAGCCATTCTCTCTGCAGCAGGAGCGGCGGCAGCCGGGTTGCACAACATATGCACCAGATACTGTGGGATTGCGACGTGAATGATTATGGTGGTCAAGGACGAGTCAAGTTATGTAGGTCAAGGATGAGTCAAAGCAACATTTTCAAAGAAAAAGTAGTGTGGAGTGTGTGTCGTTGATAGCTGGTTTACAGCCTCACGTGCCCGAGTCTGACTGATTAGACTCTGGGGCTGCACACCTTTGGTGCATGAACAATCATGGCACCCATGATAAACCAGCTATCAGCACACACACTCGGGATAGCGCCACTGTCATGGCAGCGTGTTAGATCTGCTCGGCGTATTACATCTCACCATCTCCAATAAATGCATTCTCAAACACTGTGTCCTGTGTCGGAGGGCCCCAGCAAAGGCCACTGAGGTGGCGTGTGGCAGGGGTAAACTGCCATACATGCATAAGGAAATGAAATGTTCAAAACGTGCTTAGTGTGTGCGCAGGGGAGCAGAATACAGCCGACGGGCCAGACACAATCAGGGCACTGAGGGGGGCCCATCGCTCACGCTGTTTGCCTACGAGTGGATGTTGTGCACACTTGCGTATGTGTGTGTGTCTGTGCAGCACAGACCAAATTACTCGCCGGCCCATTTTCACAAGGCATTAACTCCAATGCATTGACTCCAAGCAGCCCTCTATAAACTCAAATCCCCAGGATTTAGTGAAGCCAACTGTCTTTTCACAGGTGCAGAATTAAACCGGAGAACCGACTAAACCATCCCGCCACTAACCCCTGCCTCCTCCCACACATCATGTTTGTCCTGGTGAATCCCCTGTGTGTGTGTGTGTGTGTGTGTGTGTGTGTGTGTGTGTGTGTGTGTGTGTGTGTGTGTGTGTGTGTGTGTGTGTGTGTGTGTGTGTGTGTGTGTGTGTGCATGCGTTTTCATGCAAGTGTGTATGCATCTGCCCTTGTCCATTATATAATGACGATGTCTCGGTAATACCGTTGGCGCTAGATGCTTGTTTATTGCAAACATTCTCCCATTTATGGCTTGCGGCAATAAGCAATCATCCCTCCATATCATATCGGATTGGACCCCCCGCTGTAATGAAGGAATTAGATTTTCCTTGGTCTGCATTTAAAACAGATGGCTGAAATGCACAGGATTGTGTGTTGTGAATTGTGTGTGCATGATGCGATGCCTGGAAGGACATGTCTGTACTTACTGGTGTGATTGCCTGCTCATGTTTGCATATGTGTATTTGCCTACTTTCCATACTATGCGAGGCGGTGTACGAGCTAACTGCAAGATGTACTAAAAAGGTGATTCAAAATGACCATGAGTAATAAACCAATCCAGGTTTTAATCTGGCCAATAAATAATCTGATATGGTGTCATTGGGTTTACTCCTTGGTATGTAATAATAGCTTCCTATAGTTAGACAGGCTGGCATGATTAAGCTGTTCTGGTCTCACCTACACAGCTGGACAGAATGCCCCAGAGGAATGCACACACACACACACACACACACACATGCATGCATGCACACATAAATGCAAGCACGCACACACACACGTCAAATGCAAGCCAAGGGCATCTTTTGTTCCAAATTAGGGCTGAGTAACACTGATCCAGATAGTAATGTGGTTTGAGAGAAGAAGAACATTACATAATAACGCTGACAAACCACAGCGGAAAGCTACGCGAGAAGGACAGAGAAGGACAGGGGTTTGCTACGGCCAGGCCTCCAGTCACCAGGGGGAACTAGCCAACTAGGAGAGCTAGCACTATTGAACACGCATGCCCACAATGGACGACAACAACTTCATAGCCTATATAAAAGCTCCATTGTGATGCTCCACAACAACATCACAGGTCACATGACCAGCGTATCAGTGTATTACAGCTGACCAGCTCCTGATGCTGCCGCTGCTGCCGAGTCAAAGCCCATTATGCAATGTGAACCAGCCGAGAGCTAACAGAGGCTAACCCACTGCAATCATTAATTTCCGCTTGGATTTGAAGCAAAGCCTCCATTCTAGTTCTCCAGCTTCTATGCCATCATGGCCCTGTTTGCATGCATACTTCAATTTTAAGCTGACCACAAAGTGAGCCAGATAACACATAAACCATTAATATATTTATATTTGCGGTTTCCTATGCAAGCAATGTGTTCAGGTTTTGTAAAAACTGATGTTTAAGGTGGTAGTGCTGGTGTGTGTGTGTGTGTGTGTGTTAAACCTACATTAATGGATAACTTTGGCATTTTTCAACCTGGACCCTTGTGGAGTGTGTGTGGTTGATCGCTGGTTTACAGCCCCACCTGGCCTTAGTCAGACTGATTAGTCTCTGGGGCTGGGTGGGGCTGCACACATGTGGTTCATGAGCAATCCTGGCACCAGGAAAAACCAGCCATCAAACCACCTGTCATTTCCGATAAATGGATATTCTCAAACAATGACCCGTGTCTTGTGTCAGAGAGGCCCAGCATAACCACTTATGTGGCTTGTGGCAGGAACCACTGCTACAACCCTTACCCATTATTTTGGTCTCAGGCACTAATGCAACTAATGCTAATATAATACTGGTCCAGTATTGACCGAGAGGGCTCTAACCAAGTCTCGCTAAGGAGAGTTCAGAGCGAGACTTCTCCTTGGCAAGACTTTGTTGGACAATAGGGGAAAATAGAAAAAATAGGGTCCAGGTTGAAAAATTCCTAAGTTATCCTTTAAGGCAGCCGTGAAGAAGCACAGTTCTAACGTATCTAAACAGAGCAGGACTTAAGACAGGATGTGATGCAATACATACCTGGAAGGAGCCACACCCACAAGGTTAGGCCCCAGACCGCGGAAGAGTGAGCGAGGTCCTTCTTTCTCCAGGATCAACCTAACAATGAGGGATGATGGAAGGAAACACAGAAAAAGAAATGGTGAATTTAACCCTGAACGGGTTTGGATAAATTTAGATTTTTAAAGAATAGTTTTTAAAAAACTTTGGGTCACATTACTCTCCTTCTCAATATATCCTCCCCACGCATACAAAGTCCATTCGAAAATAACCACGTCACGTCACAGTCACGTTTATCTGCGCAACCCTTGAATACAATCTCATTGGACTTTCTTAGAGCCAATATTATATAGATTAGACTTCAACCCCTAACCCCCAAGGCCCTTGTCATTATACACTGGGGGTGGGGGCCAATCAATCCAGATCTGGAAGACCACGAAAGGTGCTGGCAGGCACAGCACAGCGCAAGCATATGATTATAGTTGCGCGGTAGCTCTTGTAAATGGACTGCATTCATGTAACGCATTTCAGGCCAGTGGCAACTCTTTACAATTATTGCCTCACATTCACCAATTCATACACAGACGGCCACAGCCAGCTTGTCGGCAGCATTTAGGGTTGGGCGTCTTACTCTGGGACGCCTCGACACTTCGCTAGGAGGCGCCAGGAATCGAACCAGCAACCTGCTCTACCTTTTGAGCCCCTGCCGCCCAAGTGGCTCGAATCTATGCTCTGCTATGAAATGTTCAGCTTCTGTAAACCGTCTGTTTCAGTTCTGAGTCAGCATTCCCCCGACCCGTTTACTTCCACGGTGCACAGCAGCAGAGCCGACACTAAAACTATAAAAAGGTTCAAACACAGCGGGTGGATGACTCAGTAAGCCGCTCTGGATTAGCATTGCAACATCCAGCAAAGGGTTTTTATTACCGTGCATGGGCTTTTGAACGAGGGTTGGGTGGTTTCCAGGTTAACTGGTGTGGTGTGCGAGCTTATACCGGTTTCATTTTATGCAAACCGACTGTACCGCAATTGCAATTAATAAAGCCCCTTTCACAAATGCACTGCATCCCTGAACTCATTTAGACATTACCCGGAGGAGCTGTATGCGAGAACGCAACTGAACAATTTCAGTTGGACTGGACATTAACCAGATTTTTCCCTGCCAGCTCCCTAGTGCAAAGTCTGTGTAATGTCCATTGAGCCCATGTGTGAATAGAGCAGGTCATTGTCCGGAGAATTTACAGCGACTAGATCTTGTTCTACATACTCGTAGGGCTGCAACTAACGATTATTTTTTATAGTCGATTAATCCAACGGTAATTCTTCTGGTAAATCGATCCATCAGTCTAGAAAATGTCATAAATAATAGCAAATGCCATCACAATTTAACCAGCCCAAAGTGATTAAAATTTGCTTGCTTTATCCGACCAGCAGACAAGAAAAAAAGTATTAATTTTAGAATAATCCATGAACGAAACATTTGACTTTCTGAAGCATCAAGCAGCACGTTTCATAAATTACCTAAACGATCAATCGATTATAAAAATTTGATTTGATTAAATTTCTGTCGTTTGACTAATCGACTAATGCAGCCCACTCGGTTGTCTAGGTAATTGTTTGTGCCGCTACAGTCTTCTTGCGTGCTCATAGTAGCTATCTATTTATCTGATATCCAGCCATTGATCCACTTATTTCCCTTATACATTTCATTAGAAGGTGACTTAATATACAGAGCCTGCACAGACAACTTTTCGCTGCTTTCTGTCCTGTTGAGACGTTTGGCTTGGTCTCCACCACCCTCCATCTTGACCTAGTTATCCATTTTCTTCTTTCTACTGCTACTGCTGCCCCATTAAGTCCTGCTCCACACTGTGGTGTGTGTGGTGTATGTGTGTGTGCACCCTGGTGTTGTGTTGTTCAAATGGCATCGGAGTCTTGTCCAAGTACTACAACTCAATACCCAGGTTGATTACACAACCAATTGGCGCCGGTCCAATGTAAAAATGCCCAAGGCCTGGACAAGGATTTTATTAGGGCTAGGAGGACTAAAAGCGGTACTATGAAGATGTTCTTCAGTATATCACCAGCCTTCATTTTCATTGGAGAAGCCATTGTAGAAAACCGCGCTGAGATTTGAAGGTGACATTGTCAGGCACTGGCAGACATTCCTTTGAGAAAGTCAAGCCGCGAAAGCCATTTGCTGAACAAGGTTTGAAAAACATTGTTGTGCAATATTAGTAAAAGCTTGGCATGACCAATTGCAATATAAACCAACAGTACTTATCTGAGCATATCTGAAAGCAGTACACTGTTGGAGCACACATACTGCGTCAATCAACATATTGAACATTAAGTGGCAGTGCCTTTTCACAATGGGAGGTCTGACAATGAACAACAACACCTAAGCAAGGTTCTTGGTTCCCGAGCAGACATGGCATCCTGATCACCTACTGGCATGTGTCAATATCAACTTGGACACTGTTGACGTCTATAGCCATGTGGTATGTAATCTAATTTTTCATGCAAGCTGTGCACTGTTTGGACAGAGCACTTACCCTGATACATATTGGACAAGTGAGGTTAGCACTGTAGGTGCATTTCCATGGTTCTATTACATTTGCATAATTTCAATTCATTACAAACCAACTGTTTGTTTACAGCCAGCTGTTGTGTTGTCCATTACAGTCTACATGCCAAACGAGACATGGATGTAGAATGGAATCAACAATCCTCTGCCTGTAATCAGGAGATGATGGAAATAAAGTCAGCCAAGTTTCAGAATTTGTTTTTGCGTTTTCTGATTCAAAGCTGATCCGTAAACACCCACACATACATCTCCAATAATCGTGACTTCAACCCATTATTGTCATTTAGGCCACCGAAAGATGGACTAATTACCAAGACGATTGCAACAGACTGAAGCTGGAATCCCCATTCACCACATCATCATCATCATCATCATCATCATCATCAATATTGTCCAATGAGCCCGGAGGGTCAACTATGGCTTAACTTGGTCAACTTTGAAAATGTTTCCTTTAAAGTTCAGACTAATTTAAAAAAAAAGAAGCTTTTTTTCCATTTTAAAACAAATGTTTTAAATTTTAGATTACTTTCTCTTTTTGTCTATAGGGAGTTAGACCTGTTGCAAAACAGGTGTTAAGCTATACACACACCATTATATTCCTCCTAATCCTGAATGGGAGAAATACAAAAAAAACGCAGTTGAAAAGGATAAAGGTTTGTAAGCCGACCTGGCAACCTACCAACAAATCCAAAGTCCACCGCCAAGCTCTCAACTCCATGCAGTCAACGGGCTGTCTGGTATTTGATAACAAAGTAACCCCGGCACAATAGCCATTCACTACGTAGCCTCAATTGGAGAGCAAAATGTCTGCTAATGGGAGAGAGTGGGTCAGTGATTACCCTCGCCTGCCTGTTTTAACACGAGACTCCTGTGCCATGGGACCTCAACGCTCCAAGTGGTCACTCCCGAGACATGGAGGCATCTCTAGAATTTCGAACATGACATATGATCGCTAATCAATGTCATGTTGGTCCCATTCGTCTCCTGGTACATCGCTCTAAAATGCAACTGTGACAGAATGGTTGCGTTTCAGTTTAACAAAAGCCGGTGACGGCAACAGTGGAGATATGCGCCGGTGAGTTGCCAGCTCACAGTGGAAGCATGACCTCATTAACGCCGGATCACTTACCGAGCAAGTGAACATCCAATAAAGCTACAAAATACGGTCTATATATTTGTCACTTACTTGATTCGACATTAGGGTCCACTTTGGAAATAAGTGGGGACAACAATTGCAGAAGTGTTGATGAACCGCTCTGGGATTTTTAGATGTTTTGTTACCCGAAATCAAATCGCATATTATTTGTACTCACTTGAGACAGTGTATGGGCCCAGGGGGCGACATGCGGGTCACGCTCGCTCCGTTGACGGTGCTGAGCTGCACCCCGGAGATGTAGAAGGTGACAGAGGACTGGAGCCTCGTCTTCACCACCTCCAGAGGACAGGTCAAGATGGCGCCCACTGTACCCCCACATCTACGAGGAGGAGGAGGAGGAGGAGGAGGAGGAGGAGGAGGAGACAGGAACAGGAACAGGAAATGGGGGAGACGAAGAGTCACAAAGAGAAGAGCAGTGAATGGAGGAAGTTACACTATCTTGTCCCTTGATAGTGAAGACAGAGCTTTATCTGTCTTTATCTTTATCTCCACATTTATCTAAAACGTTTGGGAACACTATATGGATAGGGGGGAAATGTTGTGATTAAAGTGTGACAAGCAACTGAAACATTGGATTGCCTGCAGAAGTTAAATGCTTGGTTTACAGACACGGAGGATAGGAAGCCAATACAGAAAGTGTCTCCAACCAAGTTCAAAATAACACCTCCTACTGGGAATGGTGACACGTGGCTGTGACTTTACACTTATCCAGTCATGACTTGGCCTGGTTACAATGGCTATGACCAACACACACACACACACACACACAATACGATACGGGGGAAAAGTAAAGTCGTAAACCAGTAAAATAGTTTTGGTTTTGGTGACCATCCTCCATGCCATCCGTGCAAAATGGGCCTGCGTGGTCGGACGTCTACAGACCGACAAGCTGGAGTGAATGCCACATGGCCCAAGCCCAAGGCCGCTGGTCTATTACTGATCCCCTCTATGAAACTGAGCTGTTGTGTTGTGTTGTGGTGTGGTGTGTCGTGGTGTGGTGTGTCGTTCCCGTCCGCTATGCTCGTTCCCCATTTCCATAGCTCCAGCTATATTTACGCCTGCCCATCAGAAAGGGCCGACCCACATACATGCTGGCACCCAGAGGCAGGCCGACCTTTCGCCTACTTCCAGGGCCGTGTGTAGAGGGTGCCATGGGAGGTGAGGGAGGAGGCTGTTTTTTTTCAAATGTCAAAGTTTAAACGAAGGCTGCTTCTTCGTCCCAGGTTTTTTCCTTTGGACTCGCTCATCTATAGGCCAAGAGATAAAAATGATCTCTTGAGATTTGTTGTGGAAGATTTTAGGGGGAGAATGACAGAGACCTTGTGCAACCCAAGATAAAAGCATTGGGGGTGATGGGGGGGGGCGCGCTACTGAACCAACTCGTATTTCACAACACATAGATAAGACTGTATTGACCTTTGACATCCAACCCCTAGAGTAACGACACGAAGCACCGTGTGGCCGTCGGTCGTATCTGTCAAGTAACACAAACTGTACGTCTGCTCTGCGATAGCAGACCAGAGAGGCTAGCCTCCTCCACTGCCGTTAGCCTAGCCTAAAAAAGACGACATCCGTGACATTCAACCCTTTCACAATAACGTTAACACCAACCCGCCGAGACTAACACAAAAAAAACAACAATAATGGCGTCAATGTTAAAGTAACACAGAGCTGAGGGGGAAACCATGGTGATCGTAGTTGCCCCCACGACCAGCAGGGGAAACGCAATCGGTGTCATCATCATCATCATCATTATCACCATGACCATCATGATGATGATGATGATGATGATGGTGTGTTTTAACGGCTTTTATTTGAACCGTTGAAAAATGTCGATGTCAAATAAAGGAAAATGTCGATGTCAGAAAACCGTCGTCACTTACCCTCCGGCAAACAGATGAACCAATGTGTCCCGCTGGCTCATCCTTTAGCATGCTCCGCGCAAAAAGGCTAAACCCAGAAGGGGGGGGTTGGGGGGGCTGGTCCCGGGGACTGGACCCTGGACCGGGACGTGGACTGGGGACTAGGGGGGGGGGAGAAAAAAACGACGACGAAATCCGGGTCGTCGCGGATGTGTCTTGGGGTTGAATCACAATGCAGTGTGTCGGTGCTGCTGGCGGTGTTATTCAGAGGCCGACATGCTGTCTTCTCCCACACACCCCTCTCTGCTGGTGCGTATATATGGTCTTCGGTCTGGATGCGGACTAGATAGTCCTGGTGGTTCACGGCGGGTGTGTGTGTGTGTGATATATAAATATGTGTGTGTGTGTGTGTAGCCACAGCTCCTTGCGCCTTTTTGTGTGTTTTTTTCCCCCCTTCGGCGATCTTGAACCTCTCTGCTATCTTATTGCGGCAGTGAGGCGAGGGGCGGGGCTTATAGTATTTACTGTGCGACCATAGGTCGCGCAGGCGAGCGCTGCCATTGGTCAGTTCGCCTGGACACGTCACCGCTCATGCTCCGCTCGCGTGGGCTCCCCCCCCCCCCGATTCCTTGAATGAATAAAAGACTGAAAGTGAAGCATGACTCAAAACCCAAGACGTTGGTTTGCAATGTGGGACCTCTTGGCCACTTGGATAAAGTAAAAAAAATCACACACAAAAAATCACGTCAATCACAAAAATCTGATTAAAAATCTAAATTATTTGTCAAAATGTGTAGGCTATTGAAATGAAGCGAGGACGTGCATTATGTGGAATTATATGACGCAAATCAATTGCACACATTAAAACAGGAACCTTGTTTTACTGTTGTGTATCCTGTGGCAGAGTAGTGATT
>JAOPHQ010000786.1:0-28165 GCA_030340625.1 Merluccius polli
CTTAAACTTCTCATATCACACATTAGCCAGGAACATTATGGTATTATTATTATGATATATTCACTCTTAAGGACTTACTCTTGCAGTGGGAACTAAATGCAACGTGTGCAGTTAAACATCAGTTGAATATTTAAAATCCTATAATCCTAATGAATATGCTGTGTGTGTGTGTGCGCTTGAGTGCGTACTCATGTGTGTGTGTGTGCGTGCGTCTGTGTGTGTGTGTGTGTGTGTGTGTGTGTGTGTGTGTGTGTGTGTGTGTGTGTGTGTGCATAGCGTCTGTGTGTGTGTGTGTGTGTGTGTGTGTGCGTGCGTGCGTCTGTGTGTGTGTGTGTGTGTGTCCGGACTTGCTCTTCTCCTTTTCTTCAAATGCCAATCCTGCGTAAGTACAAGATAAAGCAATGCACTTAACAGCAACTCTCTATTAAAGATGCTTTCTGTCCCGCCAAAAAGAGAAAGGTAATTGGCTGCTGGGCGGGTCAAACTATTTCATCCAGATTCATTAGCGCCTCTCCCTAAATGGCACCCAGGCACTTTCTAGCCTCCGCCGGTCATTATCTCTGTTTTTAGCCTTTTTCAATCGCCGCCATAATTCACACGAAATGTTCTTCTTGTTCGGCGGACTCTGCTTCCCGCCCGTTCCCCCCCCCCCCACACACACACATGGCCGCTGCCGCGTCGCTGCCGCCGCCGAAGTGATGCAAATGTCACCCACACACTCTGGACGGCGCGGCGCGCACCTCTGAGCTACGGCTACGAGCTAATTAGCGGAGGTTGCGGCTGGCCGTAAACAAGCGGGGCGGCGGGCGGCGGGGCGTGGCCGCGGCGACGGAAACGACCGCCTCATTACCTTTGTTCCCCCGTCGCAGCACTCTTCCTCTGTTGTTCCTCGCGCCGGCGATCCCCAGCGCCGCTTTCTCTAAGGATCAAGCCCGGTTACCTTCTGCTAGCCGACCCGAAAAAAACAGAGAGCGCTGTGTCGAGTTAACGAATCCCACGTGTTACAAAAAACTAAATATATTGAAAATTGTTGATTTTAAACCAAAAGAGCCAGCTATTTTCGCAATGTTTTAATAATGCCTAAAAAAAGCCTCCATGCAGCAGCACTCTAACATAAAAGAGGCTGGTGTGAGACGACTATCACATGGGAAAATTATATATTTATATTCATATTTATGCATCGAAGAAAATTGCAGTAAATGGGATGTGCTGGTGCAGAATGTGTTGAAGTTTTCACTTTTTATGCTTTTCCGCCTTATAATCATTGAACTATTCCCCCTATGGTCTCAATGTGATGTCATCACACATCCAGCTCATATGAACAGTATATAACCAGTATCCCCCAATCGCAAAAAAGAAACAAACAAATTAATAACCAAAGGAACTGAACTTCCTGCTCACCCTCGCCATTTAAAGGAGCGGTGTTGACCTTGAGCCAATCAGATCCCTCGATACTCGCGCGGAGGCAAACCAATGAAAGGTCATTCTGAGATTACGAGCGCACAGTAAATCACTCGGTATTATGAGACGGTGATGCACATAAAAAGGCCACTATTTAATTTAGCTAAACGAACAGCAATCAACTCGAAGGTTGGCCCAACGAGTGCGACGGAGAATGACATCAGTGTTTTACATGTCATGCATTGTATTACTATGATTTATGTTGCTCATTATCGCGTCGCTTCGCCATCTCCCTGGTCTTCGCCTCTGTATTGTTTTTGCTTGTAGTTCCATTTTGTTTGCACCATTATTTGATCTGTGTCTGTTATATATGTGTGTGTGTGTGTGTGTGTGTACTGTGGCTTTGTGTTGTGTATTTTGTGTCGTGTGTGTGCATGTGTGTGTTATCACCTCCACCAGACGACCCCACCACCCCGCCTCCACCCACCACCTCACCCCCCCACCCTACTCCTCCAGTCTCCAGTGCCCTCCAAGCCCACGCTTCAGACCCCACAGTCACTGACACAGGTACAGTACCCCCCCCCCCCCCCCCCCCTCCCCTCCCCCCTTCCTCCCTCCTACACCCACCCCGCCCCCCCCACCATGCCTATCCCACTACCCAGCCTCTCCTCACCTCTCCTCCATCCCTCTCCACCTCTTATGGTGCCTTCAAGTGAATGTACCTTTATCCTCTCCTCTTACCGTTTTCCTCCTCCTCCTCTCCTGTCCTCCTTTCCTCCTCTCTCTCTCTCCCGCTTCTTCTCCCCGCCCCTTCTATCCTTCCCTCTCCTCCCCACATCTCCTGGCTCCTTCTCTCCGCCTATCCTCCTCTCCTCCCCTTCCCCCCCTTCTGTCCTCTTCTTTCCTCCTCTCTCTCTCCCGCTTCTTCTCCCCTCATTTTCTATCCTTCCCTCTCCTCCACTATTCTTCCTTCCTTCCTTCCCCTCTCCTCTCCACCTCCTTTCCACACCTCTCCTGGCTTCTTCTCTCCTCCTATCCTCCCTCCCCTCCCTCTCTGTGCCTCCTGTTTCGATCCCTGAAGCCACACAGAGAGAGAGAGAGAGAGAGAGAGAGAGAGAGAGAGGAGAGGGAGGGAGGGAGGGAGGGAGGGAGGGAGGGAAAGAGAGAGAGGGGTGACTCTGTACTGCCCAAGGTGCGTCAGTACATCTATATCTTACACAGCGGCGCGGCGGCGGGCCTCCTGCTCCGCGTTCCCGTTGTATTTCACCCCGCCGGCGGTATCGTGGCTAATCCACGTCCCTGGAAAACACTAAACAAATCTACGCCGGATAATTAATTCCCTGATTTGTCGCGCGCAGGGGGGGGGGGGGGGGGGTGGGGGGGGGGGGGAATGTAATGCGTCTTAAGTTGTTCCAAGATAGCTTTAACCGGCCGTGTGTGTTTTATGAGGAGGAGCGCAATCCGCATGGGGGTATGGATCACAAAATTGGCTTTTCCGAGAGACTGCTCCTGCCTTTATGTAACAGCGCGCAGTCATAACATAATCCACACCTTTTATCGTAACCACGGCGATGCCAAATGCATACAGTGCAAGCGCATTCCTCCGGAGAGAGAGAGAAATGAACCATCGTCTCTTGGGTTATTTTTTCTCTTCTCCCCCCCCCGACCGCTGCCTGCCCAACCGGCCTGTTCTGGTTCTGGTTCCATTATCACTTCCCCCCTTTCCTCCAGTGTGTTTCTTCTTCATACCAGCATGGCTCTCGTCCCACAGATGAACCAAGCGGGCCCACTCTCCCCCTGATCTCCCGTCCGCCTACCACCACCGCCTCTCCTCTCGTCTCCCCCCCCCCCCCCCTCCAGCAAAACGCCGTCCCCCCACACACACACACACACCTCAGCCTCCCCCCTCTCTCGCTCCACTGCGCCTTCATCTCCATCTCTGTTACCTTCCAGTCTCCCGCTCTGTCATTCCACCACCGGCGCCGCTTTCCTCAAAGCGTTTTTGTTTGTTTTCTCGGTGTCTTTTTCTCGTTCCCTCGCCTTCGAGTCACACCGCGTTTCCCTCAGAGGCCCGTATACCTACACAAGGCCGCGCTGTTCCTTACTCGGTGGCTACTTCCTCCATCTGTTGGGTCTTCGACGCGTAGCTCTCTCCTGGCGTTGGCCCTGCATGCGGGTGGCAAACATCAGGCGGGCTCCTCTGTGTTTGTCCTATGGGGGAGCCGTGTGAGAGAGAGAGAGTCCTTCACCCGCTCTCCCCCTGCCACAATGCTGCTGCTACGTGGTCTGACTCCTCGAACAGCAAATCCACTGCAACTGTTATTTTTCACATCTTGTCGTAGATGTTTTTGTCTCTCTGAAATATTCTGGTTGTGTTCCCAGACGTGACTTGGTCCAGGGTGTGGACCAGTCTCTTGCTTCTAGCTGTAGCGTCTATGTGCTATACGGCCCATCCAGAGGCATCGCTTAGCGCCACGCAGGCCAGGCAAGCTCACGCTCATGTGGGCAGCTAATAGCTAGCTTTCTCACAACGGTACGTCATTTTTGATTTAGCTCAGGAGCAACAATTATCTACCATTTCGTCGCAGTAATAACTTTACTTTCCTTAATTTCCCTTGGGATGAATTTAGTCCATCTGATAAAGATGGACGAACAAAATATTAGGGCGAAATGACAGACGGTAGAATTAAGCCATACCCTTAATAATTGTTAATTGTCGGATGTAATCCATCTTCTCATCTGCTGATCTCTAAAATGGAGGCCAGTCCATTGCAAGGTAATATGTACAGTTTAAGGGCTAACAGCATAACGTTACGCTGCGTCAGGCGGTATCGATAACAGACCAATTATACATCAAGACAATGATGCACTAATGTAACAGCACAATAAATACAGGGACTAAACTCAACCAATAACTGATCTATGGAACATGTTATGTTTCACAGAATATGATCTAACTACTCATGTGGATTTAATTGATCTAAATCAGAAATCCATTGTTTGATGTAAGTTTGTATTGGTGCATGAAGTCCAGAACAACACCAGCAAAAAAACAGGATTTAGAAATATGCCTTGTATTACAACAAAGAAAACAAGACCCAAAATACAATAATCAGTAATCATAACAAAACATAAAGAAAATACGCAATTCAAAATACTAATGATCACCATTACATTTTTTTGTTTGATTAATATGGATAAGTGTCATTAAAAACAGATTAAAATGTATTCTATTCCTCCCCTTTCCATTCAGATCAGTCAGCTGTTGTAATTGGGCGTTTGGCAGCTATAAAAGCACTGGTGCAAAGCCTCCATCTTAATTGATCCTCCTGATTTAAGTGCTCTCTGAGAGTCGAGAGCATGTCCTTATTGCCTTTGATCTCAGGGAGCCTCGTTAGCTGCCATGACAACCGGCGTGCCGAGGCCAGCAGGGCGACGGCGGGGCAGGGATGCATATTCAGATGAGACGGACCAGGAATTCGTCAGCACTTTATTGATATGGCCATATTGTTGTGACATTATCCTTGTTTTAATACCTCTTTTATTTTTTTGGGGGGGCGGGAATATAATTAAATCGGCAAAACAAAATGAGTTCCTGAATTGTATATTCTTTGTTATACATTATCAAAAATGCACAAAAAACTAAAGACCTCTTAAAGAGGATCACCAAAATGTTCGGCTTTTCCAAGTAAGTGTAGCGTAATAACAGATTATTTTCTTGAAAAGAAATATAAATTGTCGACCTATGCAGACTAACAGCTTTTATTGACCTCCAAACCAGATCTAAGTGTAAACACACACACATACACACACGCCCCACACACAGACACACAAACAGACACACACACACACAGTCACTGAGTGGAGCATACTGATGCGTAACGTGTGATGCATTACGTAAATGAAGCGCTGGCAGGCGAGCAACGCCGCATCCCGCCGCCGCCACACTGGCACCCCCTGCTTCCCTGTCGATTTTAATGTCTGTAATGACCCTCCTCTCCGTGTCAAGAGCTGCACGCCGCGAGAAGAGCCAGCCCCCCCCCCCCCTCTCAGCCCCCCTGCCTCCGTTCTGGGTCCATAAAACCTGCCAAGCCAATTTCCGACACCACGCAAATAAGCTGTGACCTTGTGATGCGGGAACGCAGAAACAAACAACAACAAAGGACGATATTTGTCGAAGGCATTTTTGAAATATTTTTGCAATTCGGCGTCTCACCGCCAGCATGGCGGCGGCGGCCCCTGTAGCGGGACGGTTCCCGGCAAAAAGGCCCGGACGTTATTTAAGTCGAGCGTCTCGGTCTGCAGAAAAGGCAAATAAAAACGACGGAGCCCGCTGTCGACCGTCTTGAGGAAGACGCTTCTTTTCCTCGGCTTCATTAGTTTGATCCCGGGGGAAATAAAGGAGAGAACGACTTCTGTCAAAAGACCAACAGCTTTGAGTACTGTATCTGGGAAGACATGGCACAGGGGAGATCGCTTAATGTTCTGGATTTTCATAGCCGCTCGCTCGCCTTTTTTTTTCCCCTGTCGGGTGCTGGAGGTTGCCGTGGCAACCCCTTAACCCTGAGAAAAAAAAATAATAATCCTGTATATCAACCAAGTTAATCTCTCCCTGCTTGTGTTATTTTATACAACCGGACGCTACGCACACTAGGGATGCGGAGAAGTTTCTGGACAGTTCATCCCAGGTCCTCCACAGTGCTTCATGACTCAGCTTCTCCCTGGGTCTGAAAGCCCCCCATGTTACACTCCTCCCTGGGTCTGAAAGCCCCCCATGTTACACTCCTCCCTGGGTCTGAAAGCCCCCCATGTTACACTCCTCCCTGGGTCTGAAAGCCCCCCATGTTACACTCCTCCCTGGGTCTGTAAGCCCCCCCATGTTACACTCCTCCCTGGGTCTGTAAGCCCCCCCATGTTACACTCCTCCCTGGGTCTGAAAGCCCCCCATGTTACACTCCTCCCTGGGTCTGAAAGCCCCCCATGTTACACTCCTCCCTGGGTCTGAAAGCCCCCCCATGTTACACTCCTCCCTGGGTCTGAAAGCCCCCCATGTTACACTCCTCCCTGGGTCTGAAAGCCCCCCATGTTACACTCCTCCCTGGGTCTGAAAGCCCCCCATGTTACACTCCTCCCTGGGTCTGAAAGCCCCCCATGTTACACTCCTCCCTGGGTCTGAAAGCCCCCCATGTTACACTCCTCCCTGGGTCTGTAAGCCCCCCCATGTTACACTCCTCCCTGGGTCTGAAAGCCCCCCATGTTACACTCCTCCCTGGGTCTGTAAGCCCCCCATGTTACACTCCTCCCAGGGTCTGTAAGCCCCCCATGTTACACTCCTCCCTGGGTCTGTAAACCCCCCATGTTACACTCCTCCCTGGGTCTGTAAACCCCCCATGTTACACTCCTCCCTGGGTCTGTAAACCCCCCATGTTACACTCCTCCCTGGGTCTGTAAGCCCCCCATGTTACACATGGGGTCTGTAAACCCCATGTGTACCCCCCATGTTACACTCCTCCCTGGGTCTCCCAGTCACTAGCCACAGCCAGTTGTGTGCCTTTATGTATATATGTTGTTGTTTGTTTGTTTTTCTGTGAAATGTGTTAGATTCTGATACTTGATGAAATGTCACGATTTGCATAAAATATTGTGTCTGATCCACTGATTGCATTTGTATATAAAATCGCAAAAAAGAAGCGGTCTGATCACATATATCAGACCACTAAGAGCATGTTAATGCTTGACAATCTCAGACTTCGACGCTGTGCTTCCGGTGACTTTTGAATTGAAACAGCGTGTTTCCGTCCCACATGCGTTGGTGTTATTTTCTGACGTCTTCAATGGCGCAATGTGCCGCATTAAAGCTGCACTCATCTGGGATCCAGGAGTTGGACAAACGCTAAGTCCGAACTTCTGGGGGGGGGGGAGGCGGCGGAGTTACGCAGTGTTTCCTGTTTTGTTACGGGTATGTTTCGTCAGAAGATAAACTCATTGGCGAGTGCAAGATGGACACTTTGTCTAAGGACGTTTAGTTTACCGGTGCTGGCCGAGTTTCTGTCCGCTGTTGTCCAAGGAGGGATGGGAAGACAATGGGAGGACGATGCTACCGTTTTAGTTAGCATGTCCTCTTTTGGATATGAGATTAACGGTCAGCCATATCACGGCAGTTGTGGTTCTGCCGGTCAGGTGGTTTCCAGTCGAGACCCCTTCCATGTAACACGCGTCTACAGATCCCCCCCGCCCCCCCCAGCAACACAATTGGTCGAAAAAACATTTTGAAGCCAAAGAAAATGAATCGCCCCCCCCGTTCACCCAGATTTAAGCTCACCCGCACATCAAACCTTAGATGTTAAACTAAAGTCTGATTTGTGAGACTAAAGCTGCACTAAATTGCATTAAAGTTGCATTAATGCTGAGCCGAGTAGTTTCTAAGAAAAAGGCCTGCTGACTGCTGAGTCCCGTTCCCATCGATCGGCGGGTTGGAGACGGTGGAAGGGGTAAAGGCTGGATTAGACATGCGTTCCTCACATGCTGGGGAGGTTGTGCTATTGCTAATTCATTGTGTTTAAACCACCAGGAAGGTCTGCTCATAGCGTCTCTGGGGTGGGATGAGAGAAACGCGAGCTAAATGCTACGGGCAACATGCAACCTCATCACATTCAACACATCATGAAACCGAAAATAGGCTTTTAAACCTGTCTGGTCTTTTCCTCTGCAACAGACACCCAAAGGTCATTAGGTTTAATCAAATCCTGAAGGATCGATAAACGTCCCTTTGTACGTTTTCTCCTTACCTAATATCCTGTTTTACCTGGGAAAAAGCCCCATCATATTACCGACTAAGGAACTTAACTTCTCTCAGTCTTTGAGGGACGCAGGATGAATTAAAATATAACACAAACTTTTTCTCCTTCTTCACACCCGACCGAGTTTATTGATCCGCTGCCATTTTAGAAACAATTTGGAGAGAAAAAAATCGGAACTGACAAAATGTTAATTAAACACATCCAGGGGATGGTGTGTGTCATGGATTACAATTATCATATTTTCACATCGATAAGTTGTTCACAAGGCAATCACTTTTGTTTTTACTTCACACTCAGTACTAACCACACACCCACAGCTGTGTGAAAACTGGTACAACCCGACCCGCAAACAGATGGTCGGATTTAACCAGTAATCTCAGTTATTAACGGTAATATACTAATAGACATTATTATTTCTGTACAACCAAGTCCTTGTTCCTGAGTCTGAAATGGCCATTTTGGATGCGACTATTTATTTCCCATACGGCCAGCTTTATATCACAGGATTAGCCAGACCCAGCCAGTCTTGACTAATATCTCATGTTGTTTTTAACGGCTGCTTCCCCACTGACCAAACTATCCTCTCCCCCGGGGTGGGGGGGGGGGGGGGGGGTTGAATATTTAAGATAATCTATCCTGGTCCACAGGTAGTTGTTCCCGAATGATTAGCAGAAGTAATTAGTTTTCTGAATCTAATTAATCTACTTTGACCTTGCATTAAATAACCATGGCCCTCTCTCCCTCTCCCTCTCTCTTTCTCGGTCTTGATCTCAGACACACACAAACACACACACACACACTCAAACACACACACAAACCAAACACACACTAACACGCCAGGGGACATGCTAATCTTTAAGCGTACAACTCACGTGTGTGAGAGTGTGTGTGTGTGTGTGTGTGTGTGTGTGCGCGCCCGGCCCTCTTTTCGGTACCCCCCCCGGGGAGCGGTCTTATCCTCGCCGTGGGCCTGCCAAGCATCCCAAATCCCCCCCCAAAAAAAAAAAAAAATGTTGCGTTACGAAATCCTTGAGCGAGAGACACACATCCACACACAGAGGCTATTTTCTCTGTGCTTTCTGTTCTCCCTCTCAACCCGTGCGGCGATCAATACGGAGAACAAAATGTGGTTTTCGGGGCACCTGTTCAAGGCAAGCGGGTTAGGAAAATCCCGAACTTAAAGGTGAAGTCTGATTTGAGTTTAATCAATTCGAACACCGCCGGGATTTTCCTGAGTTTAAGTTCGCTCAGCCTTTCGATGGGGAGAGTGCGAAACGTGCGCCTGTGGCTTTGAAAAGCAGCGTCTGGTGTGTGAACCGCCGAGTCGACTCTGATCTCCGCGTCTGGAATCGAACACATCCGCCGACTCTCACCTGGATTTTGGCACAACCTGGAAATCCAGCGGTTATCTCCCCCCGTTCGTCTCTGTTCATCTAGTATATTCATCTCTATTCATCTCCATTCATCTGTTTATTTCGATCTCACCAGCTAAAGCCAGTGGCTTCGCGACCTCGTCGGAAAAAAACAAGGACTCGAGAGTGTTTTTGAGATTGCTTCGCGAAGGTCAAAGAAAGCTCTTCCTCTGCTCTCTACTGATGGAGGAGGGGAAGAGGAGAAGATGCAGAGCGTTGCTGCTGTGCGTTGACCCGACTAAATTGCATTCGGTATGCGAGTCATGCGTTTTGAACGTATAGCCCTCGCCGATTTCTGTGTTACGAGTGGGATGGACATCGCATCCCTGAGGCCTCGGTGGAAGAAGTAGAGGTTCTTCAAGTGTCCTCTGCCGCTCTGAACTGAAGTGCTGTGGCAGCTCTTTTTTTCCCGACATTTCTGTTTACTGTATATATACGTCTCATCTCTTTTTCCCTTGGCCGCCTCGCCCGGAGGTTTATAATACGAGTGGATAACAGATAGCCCTCTTCTCCTGGGAGAAGGGCCTCTCCGCAAACATAGCAGGTGTTTGATAGTACTAGAAATGAGAAAAGAAGCGCTATGAGACCCCTTGTTTCTGATATTGTGTCAGGCAAACAGGCACTGTCACTGCAATACACACACACACACACACACACACATTTGCATTAAAGCGAATCATTTCTTTGCATGAAAGCCAAAAAACGGCGAATTCCTAATAAATGGTCCTGTTCACGGTAACCACCTGTAACAAAGTTTGAGTTAAGCGACGATGACAAGCAACTTTCCAGAATTTGTTTTACCAGTTAATAGCAGTATATCCTCTCAGTATATCCTTTACTATATCCTAGTTTAGCATATCCTAGTTTAGTATATATTTTCCGTGGCTGGAAGGGGCGCTGAGCTCCTCTCATTTATTAGAGAGGGCCAGCGAACGAGGCCCGGCGACACGGACCACGGCCCTATAAATATTGAAATGGCAGCTGGCTCTGCTACACAATGATATTAAATCAACCTTTGTCTGTGCCCTTATTCAAAGATAATATGTTATAGGAGCATTAAAATATATAAGCCTCCACTTCAGCCAGACCTACATTTTTTTTTTTTGTAATTTCTGCTTCTGTGTCCAATTGCATTGGACATCCAACGCTATTCAGATTTGAATAATAAGTGATTTGCAACACCCCGATGTTTCATCGTACCACGAACTACACCCCTGGCCAAAACAAGAATAGCAGTTGTAATATATATATATATAATAATATAACAAGATCATTTATTACAATCATGACCAACTTTCATTGAAGAAAGGCAGGTAAACCGGTTTAGCTGCTTCAAGCTCTGAGGAGTACAACCTGCTGCTAACTTGGGACGGGTCATCACACCAGAGGGTTGCTGGTTCAACCGCCTCGGTTTCTCCTGGCCATCTGCCAAGGTTTCCTCGAGGCGAAGGCGTCTAACCCTGAACCGCAAACCAAACCTGAACTCTCTTTGATGGTTTGTATTGAATTACATGTTACAACTTAACCATGAGGCAAGACATTACCTCACCGACGAAAACCGCTTTCCCGCCGAACACAATAATCAGAAAGATTGATCTTTCTCTTTTGTGATGTTTTATTTACTGCATACTGGTACTTGTCATTCTCCTCTCTCCCTCTGCCTGTCTGCCTGTCTGTCTCTCCCTCCGTCTGTCTCAACAAACTAACTTTCTCTCTTATCTACCTTAGCTCCTTTTCCTCTTTTTGCCGCCTCGCTTATCTTTTTTTTTTGCCTTGTGAATTAATTCTCTCTGGCTCGCTCTCTCTCGCTCTCTCTGTGTCTGTCTCTCTCCCTCGGTCTCTCTGTCTCTCTCTCTCTCTCTCTCTCCAGATCCCAATGCGCTGGGGCAACACGGTACCGACCACGCCCTGATCGGAGGAGTGGTGGCGGTGGTGGTGTTCGTCACCTTGTGTCTGATCATCGTTCTGGGGAGATACCTGGCCAGACATAAAGGTGAGCCTGGCCTCACAGGGCAGGTGGGGACAAACCCAAGAGTACGCACAGGAGGGATACTTTGGTGAAAAACAAATATATTTTAGGGTTATTTTAAGGTTATTATTACACGATTCCATATTTGATAGTTTTGATGTAGAAAAAAATGCGTTGCTTATTATTCTTCTGATCTGTTATGTTGTTTGTTTTGAGCTGAAAATTCAACCAGGACTGGCTTTGTTGTGGTCATTAAACTTTTGAACTGAATTGAATTGAAAATGCTGAAGACAGACAGAATGAACAGACAGACAGACAGAGATAGATAGATACAGAGACAGACAGACAGACAGACAGACAGACAGACAGACAGACGTTGCTTCAGGTGTCGTCTCTCTGAACCCGCCGCTTCCTCATTGGTTCCCGCAGGAACGTACCTGACCAATGAGGCCAAGGGGGCGGACGACGCGCCCGACGCCGACACGGCCATCATCAACGCCGAGGGGAACCACGCACACACAGAGGAGAAGAAGGAGTACTTCATTTAGACTGCAGGGGGAGCCGCTCTGCTCCCTCCATGCCCTCCTCCCCCACTACTTTCACTCTTTTGACCTCCTTCTCTGCTTTCTTCTTCTCCTCCTTCTGTCCCCCCCCCCCCCCCTTCTGCTCCTCCTCCTCCTCCTCCTTTTTCTCCTCCTCCTCCTCCTCCTGTGTTTCCTCGGCTTCGGACCCACAGCCACGGTCCCCCCCCCCCAGGCCCCTGGGACGGGGGTGCCCAGGGGCCCCAGGACGGGTCAGTCGGCTGTTGTCCTCTTCACTGCCTTTCTGCACCATGGCTCTCTCATTTCATTTTTCACAGGGAGGCCATCTTCTCCTTCTCCTTCACCTTTCCTTGTTTTTTGTCAACTTTGACGTGATTATCTTCATACACACGTGTGCCAATGCAACACACGGTCTCCCTCCCTCCCTCCCTCCCTTCCTTTCCTCCCTCCCTCCCTCCCTCCCGCCGCGGTTCATAGATCCACCACTCCCTATCGCACACCGTCTTCAGATACCTATCACAACCGCATCATGTACACTGTGCCTACTACTACTACTACTACTACTACTACACACATGCACACACACGCACACACACACACACACTCACAATCGCACCCACACACACACACACAGCTCCAGCTCTTATCGATGCCTTCATGTGTCCTCTGTCAACACATTGGTAAAGGAAACGATCTCCAGGTCATCACTTTCCTGGCTGATCTTCCACCGCTTTCGGCTCACTGCTCTCAGTTATGCATTTTGATTTTTTTCTTATTTTTCTTATGTTTTTTTTCTTTTTCTCTTCGCAATGAAAGCCCCACGCTCTTTCTGCCTTATTGATGTCTTATCAACCCCCCCGATTATGGTATGTTGAGATTACCCTCCACCTTCCTCCTGCTGCTCCTGCTCCTCCTGCTCCTCCTGCTCCTCCTCCTCCTCCTCCTCCTCCTCCTCCTCCTCGTCCGCCCCGCCCCTCCTCTGAACAGACTTGTAATTAAAAAGAAAGAAAAAAAAAAAAAAACACATGTAAGATAAGCAGAGGGATTTCTGTAACACTGTAGCAGGGTTGGTCCGGTGTGTGTGTGTGTGTGTGTGTGTGTGTGCGTGTGTGTGTGCGTGTGTATGTGCGTGTGCGTGCGCGTGTTTACTTTCGACCTTTTCTTTCTAGTCCATCAGGTAAAAGGTTAGTGTAGTAACTGTTTTAAGCCGAGTTTTAAGTCACACCAAAAATATACGTACGAGACGCTTAGGTGTTGTTGCGCCCGCGTCGAAATACACACAATCAGTAACAGAAATAAAAGGAGAAAAAAAAAACACACACGCATCGCCGACGCCAACATCATCCGCCGTTTCTCTGTCGCTTATTAGCCTGTAAATCCCGCTCTGCTTTAGCCGTGCTTTGAGCTAAAGCGTGGCGTTTATCGCGTGGCGTTGTCTCACGCCGTCGCTCTGCTACTATTTTGTGATTCACAACATCTGTGGCTCTTTTGGGTGTGTGTGTGTGTGTGTGTGGGGGGGGGGGGGTTCAACCACCACCAACCAGGTCTGGTCTCTGTCTGGACTACATACACCCCCCCCCACTCCCCCCCTCCCACCACCACCCCCACCACCCCCACCCCCACCCCCATCACTTCAGCTCGCTCACTGGAGGCTATATGATGACACGTCTGATGAACATCTGTACCTGTAGTGGTTTTGCGGATATTTTCCAATGACTTTGACTCTTTGCCCCCGCTTGAAGTACGGCCTGCGCTCTTTAACCACCGGTTGTTTCCAGCGACTATATGATAAAAGAAAAGAAAAACAAAAAAAAAACACACACACAAACCCCCCCAACCCCCCCCCCCCACACACACACACACACACACACACACACACCCCGACTTTTCTACTCTCGTGTTTTGTTGGCTGTTATGGCGGCATATCTACAGGTACGCCGCCGCCGCCAGATGCTTTCCGTGCTTCACCAGGGCGGATCCTAATACAAAGGACGCATTATATCACCGCCTCACCTCATGGCTTACTTCACTAAGTCCAGACGCGCTTGATGTTGGTCCTACTGGGAGACCTTGATGTTGGTCCTACTGGGGGACCTTGATGTTTGGTCCTACTGGGGGACCTTGATGTTTGGTCCTACTACTGGGGGACCTTGTGCTGCTGCCCCCCCCCCCCCCCCCCCCCCCCAATACTAAACACGCGGAGACGAAATACAGAAGCACAAAAACCCGGTTCAGAGAGGGGCGCTCCCTCGCCAGTAACCATCCCCACGCAGAACGGCTCCTGACCCCGAATCTCTCGCTCCGAGTCTGGAGGGATGGACAAGTCTTAGTAGTGTGTGTTGCTTTATTTCTGTTTTATATGTGTTTTTATTTGACTTTTTTTTTGTGTGTGTGTGTGTGTGTGGAGGCGGGGGGGGGGTTATGGTATCTGAGCTCCAAGTTGTATATTGTGTCTGCTAAAAAAAAAAAAAAATGTGATTAAGTGAAAATTTGCTGTTATAGACTTTCGATTCCCTGATCCCTTCAGATGTGTATATTAGCCACTATATCTATTTACAACAGGAATTATGTTTTCTTCATTTGTTACTGCATCTGCATATCATGAAAAAATACCACTTTGATTCGTTCAAGTGTACAAGGCATGTATATAATGTGTGGTAAACTTTACTTTGGTACTACAGATTGGCATGCTTTCTTTTGTTTTTTGTTTTTTGATTTCTCTTACCTTAATTTATTTGAAATGAAGATTGTTTCAAAAGGGATCGACTGCGGTGACCCGGACGGTGAAGTCGCCGAATGTTTGTGGCATAATGTCCAGAAGGGAAGTGATGTGTAAGGAGCAAGGAGAAATAAAAGTCGAATATTGGTAACATTGAGGAAAATCAAGCTGTATTATCCGCTGGCCTTGCGCTTTGTTTGTCATTTTCTTTCATATTTTTTGTAGAGACGTCATCATAACCTTTTCCGCAACTGACTTTAAAAGTTCACCCTGCATTGAAGAAGACCAGGAACAGTGTACTTCAAAGAAAACTACTTCTGTATATTACATTCAAGATTTGCCTACAGTAGTTATGTTTGACCTATATGTGGGACTTTGGGGAATTTAATCAACTGTCATATTTCATAGAATACGTTGAAATAAATCTTGTAAAAAAAAAAAAGAAAAAGAAAGAACTGATCAACACTATGGTATCCAGACCTGAAACATATCTACTAGGAGGGACAACATACGAGACTTGTTTGTGTTTCATTTATAGCGTAATGTAAAAACCACTCATTCGGTTATTAAAACGGAAAAAAATATAGATTAGTCATCGATTACTTTATGTGTGTAACAAAACTGTTTTAGTGAATTCCCAGTTGGAAATCGTTTAATGAATGTCTTTCTCCTTTTTTGAGTTGAAAGTAGAGGTTGAACATGAATTATATCCACACCCTAGGTCCAACCATATAATATTACAACGTGTATCTATTAGTTTTGAACCCAGATCGCCCAAATCCACATTTCCACTTTTCATATTGCCAACGCTTAAGTGCTTTGTTGGTTCAACCTTCTGGATCACTCCACAGCAGAAAGACATTAGTATTAAACTAAAGTGTTAGTAAATCCAGGCGTTGTCATGGAAATAATCTATTCCTCATCAATAAATGGGTTATGAGATACATGAGATTCATAGCTTTTATGATGATGCGTTTATGAAATTGCATTTTTAAAAACAGTTGTGTTTTTATTTGACACAATGTGCTGTTAGAAAACACACACAAAATATGCTCTCATTTAATCGTTTTTCTGAATAAAAGATTCAAATGGATGTGCTTTTTATTTGATTTTGTTGCTGTGAACAACGACCTGTACCCACACTTTTCCAATGTTTGTGTTTTTATATAATAGTGTGTATATTATTTTGTGTGTTTAACTGCCGACGCGCGCGCCGGGGTGCTCTGCTTTCATAGGCGCCATAACTGTCGCTGTGTTTCATGGGTCCGGGTTTCACACTTTTCTTTTGTTTGTCCGTTAAAACTTTAAAGCTTTAAACCTTTTGCCTCTGCTGCTTCACGCGCGTAAACACACTCCTCCTCTTTTACGCACCACCTTCAAACCCCGCCGGGAAACGACCTCACGACGCGCCGCGCTCATTAAAAACCCACAGCAGCAGCAGCAGCAGCAGCGACGCTTACAAAACTTTAAAAACTTATCTTTCTTTCTTCGCCAGACGCAGCAGACGATGTGCAGGATTTTATTTGTTCTTTCCGTTTAGTCATCGTTTTCTGTGCATCGGTGTGAACTTAGCGTCGTCGGCGCGTCGGGTCCCTCGATGTCCCCGTCCCTCCTTTCGGGCGCCTCCACGCGCTTCAGCACGCGCCAGAAACATGTGAAGCACGCGCGGGAAAAAAAAAAAGGGTCTGGAAAAGGATCCCCAGCATGGCGCGCGACTCACCGCTGTGCCGCAGTATGCTCGCCGTTCCCAAGCTACAATGTGACGTCACCACGGGAGCGCCGTGACTGTTTATATTCGCGCTGCTGGCCGCGACAGTAGTTGCAGTCTTCTCCTGAACAGAGGTGGCGCCACTGAGGAAAGGCGACCGACTTCTCTGTTTCTACGCACTACAAGAACAGATCTAATACTGGTTCCCCTGTGTCTTTAATTTCTTAAACAATAGATATGCAGTGAAGGTTTAGTTCACCGGGATGTCTCTCACTATACAGCATTATGGCTATTACTTTATATATATATATATATATATATATATATATATATATATATATATATATATATATATATATATATATATATATACTGTATATATATATATATATATATATATATATATATATATATATATATAGGCTATATTACATTGATATTATTCTACATCCACATTCCAGTGTATGGCAGTTCTCATATGAATAGTGTTTGTAAGCATCTATCTTCATAACTTAATGATTATATATATTCATATAATTATATATATTTATATTATTTTATTTTATAACTTAATGCCGCTTTGAGATAGTTTTTTCAGCCACGTAATTTCACTCGTCTTTGACCACAACAACAGTAGACAGCACTTAAACGTAAAACCACGATGTATTAGCGAAAAAATATACACCACACAGTAAAATAGAAAAATATAAAGAAAGAAGCCTTAGAAATAAGGCGCATTAAAATGTGCCTTCGAACTCGTCCAGTTTCCTGTTTCCGCTTTGACGCTCTCAGCTGAAAAAAAAAGAGTGGTGCGCGGCGCGACGCGGCGCGACCGGGCCAAAATCCTGTCGCGCCGGCGAGATCGGCGTCATTTTGACGTCACATTGTCGCGCGACAGCTTGGGAACGGCGAGCATACTGCGGCCTTCAATAAGCGGGAAGGCATGGAGATTATTAGCTTTCGTTGTTTTGCTTTGCATCTCAGGAATATTTTGTTTCATTTACGTTAATACATTTACTTTGGGTTTGCAGGGGCGTGTGTTGGTGGTGGCGTGCGGGGGGGGGGGGCCGGGGGGGGCGGCGGCGGTGGCGGTTGGGCGTAACCGGGGGGGGGGGGGGGGGGGGCGTGTCTTAAACCAGTAGTGTGCAGCGCCTCCTGTTTTATCCACTTTCTTCGGGTTTGGGGGGAACTGTCACCATGTAAACAAAACAAAAAAAGTTATTATTGTGATGATTTCATTTTTTTTTTTTTTTCATCTTCCTGTCACCGGGTGTACAGTTTTGTTTTTTGCGATCACCACTTTGAGATGTAGAAGAAATATAATGAAGGAAGAGTTTCAAGAAAACAGAAACTACACCGCGCCGTTTTTCCCGCCTGGAAGAAAGAAAGGCGCGCCGCCGCGGCTGTGGTCCGATGATGTGGCGCTCTGTGTGTGTATCACCGCCGCTGGCATCGCTTTCTGACACATCAATCTTTATGTAAATAGTTGTATTTTTTTGATTATTTTTGGGGCGGGGGGGGGGGGGGGGGGGGGGGGGGGGGGGGTTGTTTGTTTTCCTATTTTTTTGTCCTATTTTGAGTCGTGATTCACTTAATATTTGTCACTCACGTTGTCACCCAGCAGCTCATTACACAGCTGCACACACACACACACACACACACACACACAGTTCCTCCTCCTCTGCATCTGTGTGTGTGTGTGTGGTGGTGTGTGGCTCTCTGGGTGAGGAGGGGGGAGGGAGGGAGGGGGGGGGGGGCGGCCCTGGGGGGTTACCTGGTTTTAATTTAGAGGCTCATTCCCATGTTTCGTTTCCAATACAATTGTTGAATAAATAGTTGCCAAAAACACACATTCATGTGGCCTGTCTTTGTTTTTTTTCAGGGTTTTTTAATGACTTTTATAAAATAAAAGACTAGGACAGCCGTCCCAATTTGACTTTTAAATATTGACGACGTTTGGGGGCAAGACGTCCTTCTTCAAGCGTGTCTTCTGGCATGTAAGTCACAATCGATACACACAGGCGGGGTTAATTATAGGTAACAACAAGTACACCCTGACCTCTCCGGCCCTACGTCTCACCGTGTCGCCTAGCGGACCGTAAAAACAACAAAATAAGCGCAAATCAAATTATATTATTCACCTCAGAAGAAACAAGCAAATGAAATCTCGTTGGGAATGAGAGGAACCAAGGCCAAACGCATATCCAAGACGCCTCCGTCTGTCCCACAGAGGTGTCAAAACACAGCACTTGGAGAGCTGTCCTACTTTTTTAATTATGACCGCATTAAGGATCCAGTAGCCGGTGGTGTTCAAGGTCTGATCGTGAGTCGAGTCGTGCGTTTTCTCATTTTCTATTTCTCTTTGAAATCCCCCAGAAAACGCGGGTCACAGACGGGAGAGCGGCGCCACACACAGGGACGCGCTCAACGCCGTTTTGTGTCAAGGGCCCGCGTCCCTTTTCAGTATTATCCACAATGATTTGTTCATTATGAATCATCCATCGCAGCATCGACTGGAAAAAAATGTGTATTGATTTTCATTATTGCGTATGTGTGTGTGTGTACTGTTTCAGCTTTAGTTATTTGATAGCTGCAAATGAAACGGTTATAGGAATGAGACGGCGCGATGTGAGGCCATCTCTGCCGGAGACGGAGGACAATCTGGCGTCAACACCTACAGGGGAAGTATTGTATCGTATAAATTACATTTGAAGGCAACGTGAGAATTACTTCCTGCTACTGTGTGATTGCATCATCGCATACTTACATGGACTTAGGAGAAGATGAGGAGGAGACTTTCTGTCTCTATGTGAGGAACATAGGCGTCAGTTACGCTGGGGACACTGGGGACGCTGGGGACGAGTACCCACCAGTTTTCGTCAAGATTAATTTTGTCCCCACCACTTTTAAAAATGTGCAAACCAATTGCGACCGGAAAAAATCCCCACATACTCAACCGAAACCGTCAAGTCTAAATCATGCCCCCCCCCCCCCCCCCCCGTCGACAATCGCGCCCCCCCATCCCCGCCACTTCTAAAACCAAACTGACGTCCTTGGTGAGGAACCTCTGGGAACTAAAAATCCCACAATGTGAGCCATAGGCATATATACTGTAAGTCTGTACGCAAATAACTATACAATGGATAATTATAAAGGGAATTATAAAGAACCGGCCAATACTATCAGCATCTTTCCCACTTTCCCGTCTTTTAGCGGTCGTTTTCCAAAGCCATTGACGAGTCTGTGAGAACAGACACATAAAGCCATTAAAAAAATGAACAAATCAAGTGCTGCACAACCGAGTGAACACACACAAAAAAAACGCTTCATGAATTAAAACACACAGTTTTCTTAGTGGTTTTCTTAGTGGTAGTCAAGTGCATAATATAAGGCTCGTTCAGCCAGAGTGCATCATGGGATGCTTTGTTGGCGATACTCCGCCATACTGAGAGGACTCCGGAGAGCGGCGGCGCTGTGAAATCCTAAATCAAGGTAAACGCAGCGTAACCCGGGCGGCTAATGGAAACTACGCTTTAACACGTCTCGCATGAGAGACACTGCAGGCGGTTTTAAAACACAACAACGTCTATCGCCATAATGACAAATCAATTCTCCGATTAATTACTAAACAATTACCCCAAAAAACCATGACGACGACTAAGATTATAACTAACGTAATGACAATGCTCCTAACGCTCCCAAAATGGAGGCGGTCTTATACTTATAACTTCACTCTTTGTATATTTTACAACACAAATGGACCGAACTACTAGAGGCGCTAATGCTTCATTAAACGGCTATTGATTGAAGTGTAAAGAAAATACATAAATTAAAAATAATCTGCCGTCAGTCTCATGTTATAAGATGAAGATCTGAGGGAGCGGTGGAGGTGCAGCAGCTGCGGTACAAGGTGCTGCATTACAGTAATAGTGGGGATGGAGGCCGAGCGGAGAACAAAGACGGAGACGAGAGGTCAGACACTTGAGCTGTGAAGAAGGGAAATGTCATGTCGGTCCTGGGGGAAGCTGCTGCCATCCCCACCACCCCATAGCTGTCAAGACTGTAAAATACCCCTCACCCTCACCACCACCACCCCCCCCCCCCCCACCACCACACCACCACCCCTCACCACCACCCCTGTCTCCAGCTGCGGTGTGGAGATCCTTTTCCCCCGGAAATGAAACAAAACTGAAGTTGACGATTGCTCCTCGGCTCCGTGGCAGTTGAAAGAACAGAGCGGGCGAGAGGAGGTGGAGGAGGTGAAGGAGCTGTCTTCTCTGAACCTCCGAGACGCACCTGCTTCCTTGTTCTCTTATCTCCCGCTGTCGAGTCGAATCCATCAAAATGAAAAGATCTGCTCTTCCCTTCTTTCACTTTCACTCTCCCAGGAAGGATGGGGAGGAGATGTAATTATGATTGTTCTCTCCCTCTCTCTGTCTCTGTCTCTGTCTCTGTCTCTCTCTCTCTCTCTCTCTGTCTCTGTCTCTGTCTCTGTCTGTCTCTCTCTCTCTCTCTCCCTCTCTCTGTCTCTGGACTGTTACTTTGAATGGGATGCCTGTTTCTGTTTGGCCAGAGAGTTTTACAGTGGAGAAAGGTAAGGCCTTTAATTGTGACAGTACATCCTGATGGTAAGTGTTTTTCTGAGCTTGTTATGAAATAAATTAATTTTATTTCATATTAAATGATGTAAGTGATGTAAATTATGTAAGATTTATGATATGTAGTTTATATTAAACTGGTATTAAAATGGTATATATGGTATATGGTATATACAGTGCGGTATATATGGTATATATGGTGTATATGGTATATATGGTGTATATGGTATATACAGTGCGGTATACTGTATATGGTATATATGGTGTATATGGCATATATGGTATATACAGTGCGGTATATATGGTATATATGGTGTATGGTATATATGGTGTATATGGTATATATGGTGTATATGGTGTATATGGTATATATGGTATATATAGTGCGGTATATATGGTATATATGGTGTATATGGTATATATGGTGTATATGGTATATATGGTATATATGGTGTATATGGTGTATATGGTGTATATGGTATATATGGTGTATATGGTATATATGTGTATATATGTGTATATGGTATATATGTGTATATGGTATATATGTGTATATGGTGTATACGGTATATATGGTGTATACGGTATATATGGTATATATGGTATATATGGTATATATGGTGTATATGGTATATATGGTGTATATGGTATATATGGTATATGGTATATACAGTGTATACGGTATATATGGTATATATGGTGTATATGGTATATATGGTGTATATGGTGTATATGGTATATATGGTATAGTATATATGTGTATATATGTGTATATGGTATATATGGTGTATATGGTATATATGGTGTATATGGTGTATATGGTATATATGGTATAGTATATATGTGTATATATGTGTATATGGTATATATGGTGTATATGGTATATATGGTGTATATGGTGTATATGGTATATATGGTATAGTATATATATGTGTATATATGTGTATATGGTATATATGGTATATATGGTGTATATGGTATATATGTATATATGGTGTATATGATATATATGGTGTATACGGTATATATGGTATATATGGTGTATGGTATATATGGTATATATGGTATATATGGTATATACAGTGTTTATGGCGTATATACGGTGTATATGGCGTATATACAGTGTTTATGGTATATACGGTGTATACAGTGTATATGGTATATATGGTGTATATGGTGTATATGGTGTATATGGTGTTTATGGCGTATATGGTGTAAGCGGTGTTTATGGCGTATATACGGTGTTTATGGCGTATACGGTGTTTATGGCGTACGGTGTATATGGCGTATATACGGTGTATATGGCGTATATACGGTGTATATGGCGTATATACGGTGTTTATGGCGTACGGTGTATATGGCGTATATACGGTGTTTATGGCGTATACGGTGTTTATGGCGTATATACGGTGTTTATGGCGTATATACGGTGTTTATGGCGTATATACGGTGTATACGACGTATATACGGTGTATACGGCGTATATACGGTGTTTATGGCGTATATACGGTGTATATGGCGTATATACGGTGTTTATGGCGTATACGGTGTATATGGCGTATATACGGTGTATACGCCGTATATACGGTGTTTATGGCGTATATACGGTGTTTATGGCGTATATACGGTGTTTATGGCGTATACACGGTGTATATGACGTATATACGGTATATGGCGTATATACAGTGTTTATGGTATATACGGTGTATACAGTGTATATGGTATATACGGTGTATACAGTGTATATGGTATATATGGTGTATATGGTGTTTATGGCGTATATACGGTGTAAGCGGTGTTTATGGCGTGCGGCGCCTCATACCTGCCAGGTCTCTCAGGCCGCCAGCCAAGCGAGACGCCGACTCCATACGCTAAACCGCCGCCTCCCCTATTATGCTGCTGCTGTTTACTACTACCGCTGCGGCTTCCTCACATCCTCACAGCCTCACATCCTCACAGCCTCCTGTCCCTCCTTCTCCTCCTCACAGCGCGCCTCCTTGTCCCCTCCCTAGCACTCTCTTATCTGCTCACCCCTCCCCCGCACCGCTCTTAGCGCCTAGCTCGCCGTTAGCCCACTCCCACACCGCTATCTCAGCTCATCGTCAACAAGCCATCCTCACCTATGTCCTCTTTTGTGTCCGACTCCCCCCCCTCTCTCTCCCTCTCTCTCTCTCTCTTTCTCCCTTCTCCTCTCACACTCACACTCCTCCTCAACACAGCCTCGTCTACCTGCTCCTCTTTGACGGCTCCTTCTCACTCCTCAGCCCAGCGCCGGGTGAGCGCTGCGGCGGCGGCGGGAAAACCTTTCATGTCGTCGTGTCGTCGTGTTGTTGTTGTTTGCGACAACGCACACGCATTTAAGTGCACACACACACACACACACACACACACACACACACACACACGCAAACACACACACACACACACACACACACACACACACCTGAGGTGCACACACAGACACACACACTTTCAGCTAGCGCTAGCATTTTTTGGATGTTTTGATTCTGTGCTGTGATATTGTGAAACGTTATTAAATGTCGTTATTAAATGTCATTATTGAATGTCATTATTGAATGTCATTATTGAATGTCATTATTAAGCATTCTGACTGCCGGAAGGCGGCGTAATCTGAGACAAATCGGCGTTCGCTGGTTTTGTCGTTTGTCGCCTAAAAACCACCCAAAAAAAAAAACCTTTTCTCGAATTCAAATGTAAAGTGGGAAAATCTCGGTGAACATTGTGTCGACATCTGCGTCGGTTATGAGCAAGTTGGCCCTCACCCCCCCCCCATCCCCCCTCCCCCCTCCTCCCCCCCCCCACCATCAACGCACTTATTGATATGCACATACATTCCCTGCAAGTCTCTTCGGATAAAGAGCGTCTGCTCATTCAGAGAGAGAGAAGTCGTGAGTCACGAGTACGCCTGCGTCGGGAAAACGTCGGCGCGGCGTTCGTCTGGCCTGAGAGGAGCGGCGACGGGGGAGAGAGAGAGGAACCATCCATACGTTTCGTCCACATATGCCCGCAGACAGACAGAGTAGCGAGCGCTGAGGCCGACAGACGTTGGCAGGCAGGCGGCGGCGACGGCGGCGGCGGTGACGGCGGCGGCGCGCTGGCAGATGGAGACGCGCGCGTGCGTCTTGAGCTGGCGAGCTAATCAACGCCGTCAAACAACCAGCAGGCTAGTTATTGTTTAGAAATGGGGCTTCTCTCCGTCTCTCTCTCTCTCCGCGTTCATTTAATTATGTTTCCCGGATAAAAAACACACAGACAGCTGGGGCGCCGTTTCAGCGACGGCGCTGTGCCATTTTTTTTCGGGGTGGGGGGGGGGGGGAAGGAGAGTTGCGGCAACGGCAGATTTAAATCTTTGAAGAGACGACGAAGTTAACTCCGAACTTTCAGAAAAACGTGAAGTCGTACACACACACACACACACACACACACACACACACTAAGCGGCCGCTCAGGTGCACTCCACACAGGAGAGAGGAGGAAGTTGTGCGAAGTCGGCTGTGCGTCGCTTGTTAGTGTACTGTATATGCAACACACACACATACAGTAAATCATGAGAATGGGGACATACTGTATGTTCGCCTGCGTTGTGGGCCAACGCATGCAATACAGGCCATGGACTATCATGTGGTACAGGCTGTATATATATATATATATATATATATATATATATATATAGTATATATATAGTATATACTGCTCATTAATGACCTGTATTCACTGTAAAGTTTTAAAGCGTCTGCTAAATGACGATAGTAAATTAATAGTAAACAGTGTGAAGCATGTTTGTAACAATGAGGAAAATCATCAGACAAATGTACGTTTCATTCTGGAAAAGAGGCTGAAGCAACAGGAAGGAAGGTGTGTGTGTGTGTGTGTGTGTGTGTGTGTGTGTTTTAAGATGAAGTTAAATACTGAACATCATTATTATGAAAGTTATGGTTATTCGAGGTTCAGTATAACTGTGCTACCATTATAATGACATCAACACACAACACACAAAGTCGGCTGCGCGTCGCTTGTTAGTATACTGTATATGCAACACACACACATACGGTGCGTGAGAATGGGGACATATGTTCGCTTGCATTGTGGTAGTAGTACAGGGTGTATATATATTAGAGATGGGCATAGATTAAAATCTTTAATCTAGATCTAATGGTAATCTTGAAATTAATCTAGGTTAATCTAGATACCGGAGCCTTTAGTTGTGCGATTGTTGAGCGGGGGGGGGGGGGGGGGTGCTACCGGAGGATTTCGGTTCGCAAGGATTTCGGTTTGCGATAATATCGGTGATAAAAGTCTTGTCACCGATAAAGGTTATATATATATATATATACACCTGCTCATTAATTACCTGTATTCACTGTAAAGTTTGTGCAGAAAGTGTCTGCTAAATAATTATACTAAATTAATAGCAAACAGTATGAAGCATGTTTGCAACAATGAGGAAAATCATCAGACAAATCCACGATTCATTTGGAAACGCGAGGAGGTGTATTCGAAGCCAACGTTCGTCTTAATAAGTAGTGTATTCATATATATATATATATATATATATATATATATATGACACGCTGAGAAGTGCGGGGGCCGTGGTACCGTCGGACCCGACCTGGAGGATGATAGCTGGAGTTTGTCAGCTGTTCATTTAGAAGGGGCTTAAAATACCCCAAACTCGACGTGACAGTCGGCAGCTAAGTCCACCGGCAGCTGTGTCCTCTCTCCCATCCGAGCCACCGGCGCACCGGAGCCAACATGGAGGAGAGTGTGGAGCCAAGCGCTAATGGAGCACATTGTCTGACACATACCCGCGTGTGTGTGTGTGTGTGTGTGTGTGTGTGAGAGAGAGAGAGAGAGAGAGAGAGAGAGAGAGAGAGAGAGAGAGTGTGTGTCGTCTAATTCATTTCTGCAGCCAAAAGCAGAAATGGCGCGTATGTAGGTTTCATTCTGGAAAAAGGAAGGTGTGTGTGTGTGTGTGTGTATGTGTGTGTGTCTGTATGTGTGAACGTGTGTGTGTGCGTGTGTCTGTGTGTACGTGCGTGTGTGTGTGTGTGTGTGTGTCTGTGTGTACATGCGCGTGTGTGTGTGTGTGTGTCTGTGTGTGTGAACGTGTGTGTGTGTGTGCGTGTGTACGTGTGTGTGTGTGTGTGTGTCTGTGTGTACATGCGTGTGTGTGTGTGTGTGTGTGTCTGTGTGTTTTAGGATGAAGTTAAATACTGAACATCATTATTCTGAAAGTTCTGGTTATCTGAGGTTCAGTATAACTGCGCCACCATTAGAACGACATCAACACTATTTTAATTGCCAGTAATATATATATAAATTTTGCCCGTATTACGATCACATTGTCAATATTTTATTTGTATAAGCGATGTTTCATTCATATTGCCAACATGATAATGGAATTGGCGGTGCTTTCGTTCATACTGCTGCCAGTAACATAATAATATTAACAGTGTTATAATTGCCATTGCTGTGATCAGCTGGAGCCGTCCGCTTCCAGGAAGTGTTGTCCCCCACAAGAAGATCTCCTGGATGATTAGCCGCTCCAGATAGCGCTCCTCCTGCCAACCCCCCTGCTGTCCCCGCGCCGCCTGTCCCCAGACGTCTCCTCCCGCCTCCCAGACGTCTCCCCCCGCCTCCCAGACGTCTCCTCCGCCTCCCTGGGACCGCAGCACAGAGACCAGGTCCAGCCCTCGGCCCAAATCACTACAGCATCTTGTAGATAACTCTGAAGAAGGTCCACGCACACATTCACCCATTCATGCATACATTCCCTCATTCACACACACACACACACACACATTCACCCATTCATGCATACATTCCCTCATTCACACACACACACACACACACATTCACCCATCCATGCATACATTCCCTCATTCACACACACACACACACACATTTACCCATTCATGCATACATTCCCTCATTCACACACACTCACATTCATGCATACATTCTCTCATTCACACACACACACACCCATTCACCCATTCATGCATACATTCCCTCATTCACACACACCCATTCACCCATTCATGCATACATTCCCTCATTCACACACACATTCACCCAATCCACGCATACATTCCCTCCTTAAAACACACAACACATCCCTGCATGCCCACACTCACACACACACACACACACACATCCACGCACACACATCCGTTCGCAACGCATTTATCCGTTCCCAGTTCCCACGCATTCACCCATTAACGCACACATTCACACACTTTTTTCGCCGATATATCCGTCCTTGAGCAACAACGGCGTGCGGAGAGAGAGAAAAGGTATTCGCCGGCGGCGGCGGCGGTCTGTCCATCACCAGCAGCACTTTACTTTCTATAACACCCACACATACACACAAACTCACACCGAAGTCGCGCGTTAAACTCTTGTTCTGGCTGCTGACTGACGCGCGCCGCTACTCCGCCGCACGCCTACGACCGCCGTCCACATCATCATCATCATCATCATCATCATCATCATCATCATCATCATCATCACCTCCTCTTTCTCAGCAAAGAGCATCGGCAGCCTGCCTGAGCCGCCGAGCGGGCGCCATAAGTTGTCGCGGGTCGCTGACACGGCGCGTACCCCCACAACACGCTAAGTAGCGTGTGCCCCATCATGCATGTCGCCTTTTGTTCAGAGACGCAATCAGCAACCCAGAACAGTGGCGGTTTAAAAGCCCCGCTCTAGAGAAACCTTTCGTTTTTCTATTCCCGCTTCTGTGGCCCGCTATCTGAGGCGGCGTGAAGGTCGATTTTCAAAGCGGCGCTCTCTCTCTTGTCCTTTAGCATCAATAAGGGGGGAGGAGCCAGGAGGGGGGAGCCAGGAGGGGGGGAGCCAGGAGGGGGGGAGCCAGGAGGGGGGGAGCCAGGAGGTCCGCACCTCCAACCCCAACCCCCAAACCCACCGCTTGTGGTGGTTTAGATGTGGACAGAGGTGTGTGAATCACATCACACAGGGGTTACATAGCCAGGGGT
>JAOPHQ010000787.1:0-13896 GCA_030340625.1 Merluccius polli
TTCAACGTTCGATGGAAGGTCTTAAAACCAGGAAAACGAAATTCAACACGAGTCCGCTACAGACCCGTTGGCCGGCCAGAACTCACCGAATGTCCATGGTCCAATCACATGGCCGCACTATGCGCTCATTTGCATAATAAAGCGAACTGAAGTTCAACTTTTGTCCCGCCCCCTCAACGTGCCCGCACGCGAGCCGTCCCATAATCCTTTGCACCTCGCGTTCCTGCGTGAATGGGAAGCGTAAATGCATGCAAGGACAAGGATCTGGTGGGGGGGGATCTGGTGGGGGATCTGGTGGGAGATCTGGTGGGGAGATCTGGTGGGGGGGGTCTGGTGGGGGGATCTGGTGGGGAGATCTGGTGGGGGGATCTGGTGGGGGGATCTGGTGGGGAGATCTGGTGGGGAGATCTGGTGGGGAGATCTGGTGGGGGGATCTGGTGGGGGGAGATCTGGTGGGGGGAGATCTGGTGGGGGGGGGATCTGGTGGGGGGATCTGGTGGGGGGAGTTGCTCACCACTCACGGGTGTATATTAATAAAGTTATCGCTACGATGTTAAGTTAGGAGGAGCTAAGGAGCTAACGTGGCTTGTTGTCACGGAAACGGTCGTGTTTCTGCCAGGAAAAGACGCTATCCAAGACGCGGGCCGTCACTCGCGCGCTCTTCGTTTCAATGTAAACACAAAAGCAAAGAAAAAGAAAGATCTAGTGGAATATCTTCACGTTCGCGTGACCTGGCGAATCCCGCTGCCTCGCGGGGTAAGGGTACCTTGAACTTCCCCTCGGTGACGAAGTAGGCGCAGAGCAGGGACCCGGCCAGCAGGCCCGACCCGATGATCAGGTTCTGGGTCTGGTTGAGGAAGGCCAGCGAGGCCTGGGACTTCCATTCCGACCCCTGGACCGCGAGGCGGAGAGAGAGAGACGTACAACGTTAGACTCGGTTAGACGTGAGCCCAGAATCATCATGCTCCGATTAGCTTGTCGACCGAGCTAACGTGCTACGAGCTAACAATAAGCTAACATGGATCAATCTTAAAAAAAAGATTAGCCGCTTTCTTTTAATTATGGGCTACCTAAATTCAAGTTGAAGTACTTAACAATATCACTTATTAACAATATAGAAAGAACGGAAGAGAGAGGAAGAGGATATATATATATATATATATATATATATATACTGTGTGGTGTCTGACCTGGTATCTCAAGATGGCTTCTTCAAAGCGGTTGACCTCGTAGTTCTCGGCGTTGTAATATTTCACCTGTTGAGAGGGGGACAACAATTTATTTAGTATTTTATTTTGTATGTATTTGTATATATTTTTAGGGACCGAGCCAGTAAAACTGGAAGGTCCCTCTTGAAATTGCTTCGTTTATTATTATTATTTTTCAGAACTTTGCCGGCGATTTTGACCATCTCAACGTATACATTTGACTGTTTTTATTTGGCAAAGTTGTCGGGCCTGGTGAAAAATTATATATTCTATGCGTCACGTTCATGTCGCACACTAGGAAGACCACTAGGTGGCGCTGTTTTTGAGCAAAATCCGTAACGCTAATAACTCCCGCATACTTTATCGCACATCCAAAAATCTTATATCCACACATGCAGGAATCATTGCTGCACCTCCTCATATAGGCCACACCCACTTACGCCTGAATTTTTTTCCGCTAGAGCGCGAAAACTCCAAAATGTTATGTCTAAGTTCCATCCAACGGACTCGGCGAGGTCCCGCCCACAGCTCCTTGTTGTAAAATGTAATTTAAATTGTAATTTAAAAATGTAATTTAAAAGTGTATTTTAATTTTAAAATGTATTTTAATTTTTAATTAAAATACATTAAATTATAATTATGTAATTATAATTTAAAAATGTAATTATAATTTAAAAATGTAATTGTAATTTAAAATGTAATTGTAATTTAAAATGTAATTTAAATGTAATTGTAATTTAAAATGTAATTGTAATTTAAAAATGTAATTGTAATTTAAAATGTAATTTAAATGTAATTGTAATTGAAAATGTAATTGTAATTTAAAATGTAATTTAAATGTAATTGTAATTGAAAATGTAATTGTAATTGAAAATGTAATTTAATTGTAATTTAAAATGTAATTGTAATATAAAAATGTAATTGTAATTTAAAATGTAATTTTAATGTAATTGTAATTTTAAATGTAATTTAAAATGTAATTAAAAAATGTAATTTAAAAATGTAATTGTAATTTAAAATGTAATTGTAATTTGGACTTTGCGGACTGCTCCGCCGGCAGAGCAGCCGGAGGAGTCGGATACGACCGAGAGGAACAATGGAGCTTCGGAGAAATGATATGGACCCGAAGTGAACTGACAGCTGTCTGCTGAAACATCGCTTTCTCGAATGAGTTTGTTGTTGCTGGTGACGTAAAGAGGTCAACCGGTGGCTCTATTAGCACTAGTTGAAATGGGCACAGCGCCACCTATCGTACCGGGGCATTACATGCTTCGGCCAATGAATCGATTTACTCACCGCCATGTAAACGCGGACAATTGCAGTTGTCCAATTGCGGAGCATAGACGAGCTATGGCTTTAATCGAATTAAGCTGTGCATGTAAACGTACTGAGTGTTCTTGTTCAGGCGTGTTTGTTTGGTTTTAACTGTTGATCTGCACATGAAAAACAAACTAAGAACTAATAAAAAAAATACACTCAAAAGGTAGGCAATGATCAATACAGTAAAGCTACACAGAAAAACAGTTCAATCAAATTCATATTTTATATGACCATTTTATAATCTTGGCGGTGGTGGCAGATTAAAAAACATACCGTCTCAAAGTTGAGCAAGGAGTCGACAGCCTTGGTCTTGGCGGCGTTGTCCTGTGTGTTCATGTCCCTTCTGTACTTGGTCCGCCACTCTGTGATGAAGATGGTCAGAGCTGGGGGGGGGGGGGTTGGGGGGGGGAGAGACAACTATGAAGTCATTGAAAATAAAAATACCAAAAATGACATCAAAGAGGTCAATAACTGAACTTGAACTATATCCGCAACTGCACTTTAAAAGAGAAATTACCGATCAACCCCATCAATAACTCATCAAGTGTATTAATAACTCAACTTATGATGTCATACATTTTTTTTAATCAAACCAATGCACCTCTTTTCCCAATCAAAGTTCACTAGCACATTTGTCCACAATTTCCTTCCTTCCTTTAAGCCAACCGACTCAGAAAGCGACAGTTGGGGGTTTGGGCTTGCATAACGGCCGCCACTCACTGAGGTACAGCGCCATGCAGACGAACACGATGAGGCCGAACCAGGCGTTGAAGTAGGTGACGAAGTAGATGATGGAGATGACGATGTCGGCGATGGTGGGGACGATGCTGAACACGATGTAGCTGTGGAGGGAAATAAGGAGTTGTTTGTTTGTCACATTGAACAGAAAAGGAGAATAGATCAAGTGTAATATATCAATTGGGGCAGGATAGCGTATTGCTGCTATGGGAATATGAATCAATCATTTTTAAAGTTGATTTGTTGTCCCTGGTTTTGTTGTCCTATGGTTTATGGTAAATATCAACCTCATTCCCTCTGTGGAGTCTGTATAAACTGTATATGGCTGACAATGGAGTTTTGAGCTGTGTTTGCTGGTGGTTACTTCATATAATAATAATAATAATAATAATAGGCATATTTTTCAATATTTCAAATGTGTATATATTTTTTTATATTGCCTTACTGTATTTTTGTGTTTATATTTCTATCCATTTTTTTCAATCTTGAGCAAAGCAAGAATGGTAATAACAAATTTCCCCTCGGGATGAATAAAGTACTGAATCTGAATAATACTGAATACTGAATACAAATCTAAATGTAAAACAATCCCAGCGTCTTTCCCAACTGTAGTTTATGCTGATGTAATTATATGATTTACATTTACATTTAGGGCATTTAGCGGACGCTTTTGTCCAAAGCGACTTACAAAAATGTGATGGCTTTACAATGAAGTGCAGATAAAGGGGGTCCTATCTACAGCTGCAACGATTAGTCGATTAAAAGAATAAATTGATCGACAGAAAATTAATCGAATAATTTTTTTTTACAATCAATTAATCGTTTAGGTAATTTATGAAGTACAAATACCAAACATTTGCTGCTTGATGCTTCAGAAATTCAAATGTGTGGTTCATGGATACATTATAAATTCATTATAAAATGAGTACTTTAGTTTTTCATAGCTGCTTATCGGATAAAGCAAGCGCATTTATGACATCACTTTGGACTCATTTGCTGTTATTTACAACATTTCCTAGGCTAGATGATTAACCGATGCATCGTAAAAATTATCATTAGATTCATCGACTGTAAAAAATCCCCCCCCACCCCTTTCCGCACCTGAGGAGGCTGTTGATGGAGGAGGTGCCACGGTCGATGCTGCGCAGCACGTCGCCCGTCTTGCGGCCCAGGTGCCAGCGCAGCGACAGGGAGTGCAGGTGGCCGAACAGCCGCACCTGCACCACCCGGTTGGTGTACTGCTGCACGCGGATCCACAGGAACGAGCGCAGGTTGCTGACGAACCCCGAGGCTCCTGGGGTCAAAAGGGTCAAAGAGGCCGGGGTCAGGGTGGTACAGTGGTTCGGGGCTTTTGACTCCCAGCTGAAATGGTTCTGGGTTTGAAGGACCGCGATGTCGCTTACTTTACTACTTAAAGCTGCACTAGGTGACTTTATTGATGGTCAAATATGTCAAAATGGTCCCCATACTCGCTGGTGTCTGTCCCTGCCTCTGTAGGTGGCTAAATAGGAGATAAACTTGCCGCTCCCTGTAGTCTGTGACCCATCAGGCGAGCTCTGAGGCTGTGACCCATCAGGCGAGCTCTGAGCTCGAGTTTGTTTGGACGGAGCCAAACAAACTCGAGCTCATCAGGGGCAAAAACGCGGGCAGCGGAGCACTTTCCGTCGACGAAGTTCAGCAGCACTCACCCGCTCCGCCACCCTGGAGGAACTTGAGCATGACATAGAAGCAGACGGTGGTGGCCAGGGTTTTCCAACTGCTCCCGTCCGACAGCTCATTCACTGGAGAAAGAAGGAAATATTAATACGCAAAAAAAAGGGGGAGATTGACAGAGTCCCATTTTATACCTTGCTGTTAATATATGACTGAGGAGAGGTTATACAAGTTACTGTTCGTCTTACGGTCTAAAGATATACCGATGAAAGGCTGAGGTACTGTGGCACGGTGGTGGATATTACAGTATTGCGTGACATCATTTTAGATATTCATGATGAATCGTTTACTACCTGATACTCAATTTGAAAAAAACGGATACAGAAAAAGCTGATAAAAGAAAATACCATCTAACTTTTACGTCATTTTGGTGGAAGCATAACACAACAAACACTGCCACGCTGGTAACAGTAATTATGATTCAATACGGTCACCATTTTGTTCAGCCTTAACAACCTCACACTTCCAAGTCGTAATCTGCTTTGGACAGACAAATTATGGGACCAATAAACCTGTACCAGAAAGTGACACTCTCTCTCTCTCTCTCTCTCTCTCTCTCTCTCACCGATGTTCTTGTAATAAATAGGGACGAAGACGTTGATGGCTCTCTCCACTCCCAGGAGCCCCAGGCAGAGCAGCACCAGGCACTGGAGGAGGAGGCTGCCCCGGGGCCACATGTAGGGCAGCAGCAGCCTCACCTTGGTCTTGAAGCCCTGCCACGTGGACTGGTTCTCGTCCACTACGCCCTGGCGACACGGACGAGACCCATACGACACACAGCGCATTTTTTAACCAATAGGGAGCAGAGCTGAGATTCAAAATTCGGCGGCCCATCTATTATTCGAAGCCACTGTTGGGGGATTCCTGCCTCTATAGTTTTTGTCTAACTAGCCGTTCGGTCTATAAACCTTACCTTGAATTTAGCTCTGGGATCTCTCCCGATTTCACAAACACACTCTCTGGGAAGTTCGGGGGTTCGCGGGACGCTCTGGAAACTTGTAATCCTACAGGGGTCCTGATTTCCGAACGCCGTGCGGTTGGGCACACGGTAACGGCCCCACGCCGGCATTATGACAGCGACGGTATGGCAAACAGGGCTGTGCTGTACTCAGCATCACTAACTGTCAACTGAGTTGACTGTCAACAAAGCAACTGTACAAAAAGCTACGGTCAGCTTCTGGAATCGACAGGAATCCCCCCCCCCCCCCCACCGGTGTTGTTTTCAATTCAAGATGGCCGCCGAGTGAATGAAGCGAATTGGATGATGGGTTTGGAAGAGGGAGTTGTACACTCAATAGTGAGAGCATACGGTTTACACAAACAAGATGGCATGTTTGTTGAAAATAGAAAACTGTCAACTAGTCAAGAATAGGTATACACACATTCTTTAGAAGATATTTTTACGCATAATTTGGTCAATAATCCATAATTTTTTTCCTGATATGGAGTGATTATCCAAATCCTAAATGGCATTACCTATTGAATTTGTTAATATTTCAGTAAAAGTACATCCATGTATACAGTATATATATATTCTGAGTGTTCACAATATTATATATATATTCACAATTCAGATCTCCGCAGACGCACTGAATGCACTGTTGTAATTAACACCGAGATGACCTGTAGGCCACGGCGTGACCTCTGACCCCCGGTCCCTACCTGTGCTCCGTGTTCCACGTCGTGCTCGTCTTCGTTGATGAGCAGCATGTACGGTCTCCGCGGCAACCCCGGCGCCCTGAGACCCAGGACGAAGAGCGTCCCGGTGGCGAGGTAGCGGATCAGCCAGAGGGAAAACTGCACCTGATTGGGTGAAAATGTAAATCAAGTTAACCAATTACCAACCAACCAATTAACCAATAAATACGTCAATACTCTATTGGCGAAATAATTAGTCAATTCAATCAACAGCAGACATTTGCTAGGAAACTAGGAAATGCAAATTACAAAACTTATATTGTTATGTTATTTGTAAGACAAAGCAAAGTAATTAAAACACTGCTTTGGGCTGCTGGTAACTGGTGATTGGGATTTGCTATTATTTACATTTGATTCTTTTTGACATCTTCAGTAAACCAGATAATCGCTTTGGGTGTCTTGAAAAGCGCTATATAAATGCAATTAATTATTATTATTATTATTATTATTATTATTATAACTGCATCTGCCTTTTATTTTAGTTACACTACACTAAATAATCATATTTCATTACAGACGCAAGAGTTTGGGATTTTCTTTCACTTCCGTAAACTTCAACTGAAACGTAGTGTCATGTTAAGCACTGTGAATGACATAGCAGGTTTGGTTTGCCCTGAGTGGGAGGGGCCACATGGTGGTTCGATTTCATTGGTTGAGAAACGGTTTTGACACGTGAAGAGTGTGTGTGTCGTGTGTGACGTGTGTGTGTGTGTGTGTGTCTTGTGTGTGTGGCAGTAGAATGACTCAGCAAAATCTAGGCTGAGCTCGTCTGGCCGTTGCTTGCCTTTCTACATGCCTGGTTTGGCCCGTTTACGCCATAACCGATTTGTTGGTGTGGATTCTGTCTGGAATTTTCCGCCTTATAGAGGAAGCACTTGAATACAGCTAAACAAAAAAAGGGAACAATATAATACAATATCTAATGTGCTGAATTTGGCTTTATTTTCAAAGTAACAGTCACCCAGAGCAGCTTTCTTGGTAATTTAGTAGTTAGTATTAAGACATTTAATAGATTAGTATTAAAGATCCAAGATGGGTCCGGTCTTAAAATAGGGCTCATGGCTCCAAATTACAAATAATTTTAAAAAAAAAGAGACCTAGCTGAAACAATAATAATGTAGTTAATGCACTGAGACAGGCTTTGTTTTGTTCTGTTCTAGCGTTGGTATGCGTGTCTGCATTTTATTCTGTTGTTGCACAGCAAGTTGTGACTAAGCAAACACTAGACTCCCGAGGCACAGCAGAACCCGCTCACCTGGTCCTGCTGGGTGTCCAGGCCCCACCACCAGTGGGGGCTGTACCAGGACACGAAGGCCAGGTTCTCGGCGGAGAACGCCAGCGCCCAGAACAGCAGCAGGACGCCGCTGTGGCCCCGGGTCCGATCCATCAGCAGGGCCCGCCGCCTCTCCACCTGCAGCAGGGCCAGGGCGTACACCCAGCCCAGCGTCGAGAACACGCCGTACAGCACCACGTAGCCCGGCAGCTCCTCGCCGGCGAGCGCCGCCTGCGCCACGCCGCCGCCGACGAACTGGACCATGAGGAGGGCGGACAGCGCCTGCTGCGCCGCGTACAGGCGGGAGCGCGGGATGAACTTGGGCTCCATGGCGGTGCCGTAGCGGCGGTAGAAGACGCAGTGGAGGCTGCCCAGGAGGAAGGCGACGGCGAGCAGGACGGCGGGCGAGAGGGTGAAGTAGAAGCAGGGGGCGATGCCCATGTCCACCCACGTCCGGGAGACGGACGTGTTGGCCCCGCAGTAGCTCCGCAGCACAGCCATGACTGACGTGGGAGAGGAGAGGGAGAGAGGGACGGAAAGAGACACCATTACAGCAGCAGTACCCAGGGTCCCAGAGACGATGGGCCACATCTCCCCCCCCCCCCCCCCAACAACAACAACAACAAACACAAGGTCACTACAACATGAACCATCTGAGCTGATGTGTCTAACCGGACCAGAGGACCTGGCCTTCAAACTGTGATGTCTGTAAACATAGGAGAGGAGGGTGAGGATATATGAGGTTATATGCTGTGTTATATACACGATGGGAGAGGAGATCAAATGGGATTTAAACAATTGAACCCACCCGCAGGAGAGCGCATGCGCGTTAACACATTACATTGCCCATTGCCACTCGCAGACATTATATATACATAAACATTGCACACCATATTGAACCTAGTAAACGATGAAATGTGAACTGGACTAACAAACATGTTAATGTTAATATTAATGTAATGGAGCTGGTCCATACTCACCTAAAAAGAGAGCAGGTTGTTTTGCGACGTTACTTCAATGTCCTCGGGAGATTCAACGTCGGGCCTTGCATGTCTTATTTAGTATATGTATATATATATATATGTAAATATATACATATATATATATATATATATAGTTTAATACAGCCCTGTCATTGTCCTTCGTGTTATCGGCGTCGCTCGTCGTTCACTCTGCTGGGAAACCGCCGATCGATGATTCGGCGATCGACATTTTACGCAGCGGCCCTGCGCACAGAGGGTCTGCGCACAGAGGGGTGGCTGGGGGGGCGGCTCTGGCGCTCCCCTAGCGGCGCGCAGCGGTACTGCAGGCGCGTCCGGACGGGGGCGCCATACACCAAGCAATGGTGGGGATGGGGACGCTGGCTTGATGAACAGCGAGCCAGCATCCCCATCTCCATCCCCATCTCCATCCCCAACTCCTCCAAAGTGGCAGCAAAACGTTGCCCTGCGTTGGATGCATTGAAGGCCTACTTCAAAAAAAGAAAAAGAAAAAAAGAAAGAAAATAAATAAATAATTATAATATGTCATGTCTATAGGCCTGTCTGTATGTGTGTGTGTGTGTGTGTGCATGTATTTCAGGCCTATGTGTGTGTGTAAAAAAATAAAAAATAAAATATGATAAAAGAATTTCCCCAATGTGGGTAAATCTTAATCGTAATCTTAATAATAATAATAACAAAAAAAAAAAGGCATGGTTCTTTCAGCAAATGACATTATTTTTTTAGGTAGATATAAATAAATAAATAAATATATATATATATATAAATATATAAATAGGGCTAGGTCTGAATGAGGCCGTGCGGTCGTTATCAGGATAGCTCCCGCAGCCATTCATTGGGTCGTTCATTGGGTCGGGAGCAGCGTCACGTCGGCCACGTCCAATGAGCCAATCAGGTGGGGTCGCGGTGGAAAAAGGCGCAGCGAAGGGAAGAGTCAAAAGTACCATTTGATTTTTTTTTTTTTGGTTTCGAAGGAGCAGCCCCCTCGGAGGTCCATTGTGGAGGGTCTCAATGAGAGGAGCACCCCGGCCGTCCTATTTCTATCAGCCAGTCCTATTTTCCCCGCTTGTCACTGTGTCGGTTTGTATCATATAATGCAGCTGTGATTGAAAAAAGAGAGAGAGAGCGAGAGACACAGAGAGAGAGACACAGAGAGAGAGAGAGAGAGAGAGAGACAGAGAGAGAGACAGAGAGAGAGACAGAGAGAGAAGAAAGCCCAGCTTCTGTGTGACCATGTCCAAACTTGTCTGTGTGTGCATGCGCCACACACACACACACACACACACACACACACACACGCACACACACGCACACACACACACACACACACGCACGCACACACACACACACACACAGAGGATAGAACCAGGAGGGGTGAATCTTATAATTTGAGGGCCTTCACAATGGGCATAAAGGGCCGCTAATCGGCATCATCTCCGTGGCCCTTTTGTGCGAGTGGAAATGGACCTTCTGTCCGTCACCCGGCGCCTTTGTCCCCGGTGTGGATGTGACGGCCTGTCCGTCACCAGCCGACTTTCACCTCTCTCTCTCTCTCTCTCTCTCTCTCTCTCTCGCTCTCTCTCCCCCCCCTCCCCCTTTGTACGGCACCCTTTCTCTCTCCCTTTTTTTCTTTTCCTTTCTTCAGCACCGCATTACAGGGGCTCCAGCCTTCATAAGCCCCCCTACTAGTCTGCAGGTGTCCCCCCCCCCCCCCTCCGCCTCCTCCCCCTTCTTTTCATCCTCTCCCGTTTAGCATCCACCCCCCTTTGTCTGGGACGAGAGCCGCTCGTCGCACGACAGGTATGGATTTTGGAGCGGGAAGCGAGATGAGGTGGGTGCGTGCGTGCCATGCTAATCCTCTTGACTTAGTTAGCGGTGAGCGGCGGCGGCGGCGGCGGCGGCGTCAGGAAAGCACTTTTCTCCCCCCCCCCTCCACCCCCCCTCACTCCCCCACCACCCACCCCCACATTACCTATAGTGAATTGCTTTTCAGTGAGGCGGCTGACGCGGGGTTAGCCGCGTAAAGGAGGCCCGCGTCGCCGATCGATCCGCCGAAATCCGAAGACTCGCTAAACGAGAGCGGCGCGTTTCTCCGACCGCGGCGTCTTCGGCGACCCGCGCTTCGTGCTTCACGCTTCACGCGAAGGTTTTGATGTTTTGGAAAAAAAAACCCCACGGGAAACGAAGCTACAGTCGGCTTTCGTTTTTTTCCGATTCGAAGCGACAACCGGCTGCGACGGCTTCTAAGCGCCAAACGGAAATGTGAGCAATCGTGCGTTAACATTTCATCTTTCGAGAGATGAAACGCCTTCGCCAAAACCTCCATTTTGTGTATTTGCGAAGAGTCACTCGGTATTGTCCGGGGGTAAAAGATACTCAAATATACGCAAATCCTTCAGCCGAAGACGTACGGTTCGGCCGGGTGCGCTATTCTCTTCGACGCTCTTGTCGATGGCCGTTTCCCCCGGCAACGGCTTCCTCTTCTTTTTCGCTATCGCAACCGGTAACACCGGTCACGACCGCACTATCCCCCCGGGTTCGGCTATATACTCACCATCAGACACGTCCGATGAATCGCCATGGGAACACATTTATTAAAGGGACACAGCTTTCCCTAAAACAGAACATGATGAACAACTTAAATGAAGGCAAGGCAGCTTTATTTATATAGCGCATTTCATACACAATGGCAACTCAATGCGCTTTACATAAAACAAACATTTAACAGTAAGAATTTAAATTAAAAAAAATAAATTAAAAAATAAAAACAACTACAGAAGAATAGAAAGAGAAAGAAATAAAATACTATGAATAGAGCAGCATAAAATAATGATTTATTTGAAGGTGAGGAAATCTGGCCAAACTTTTGGGCCGACCCAGCGGTGGCTCTGGAACCACCGGCGCGACACGAAGACCACTTCGTCTCAAACTACAAAACATGCAAATCTCCCCTCTAAAAGAAACAGAGATATGCAAAAACGAAAGGATGTAACACACACATGAGGCAGACCTGGAGAGGCCCGGACCGGTGGGGTTGGACCGACTCTCTTTTAAAAGCTTTTCTACAGGTGAGAAACTGAACATCGCCAGCGCCGTCTCTCTCTCTCTCTCTCTCTCTCTCTCTCTCTCTCTCTCTCTCTCTCTCTATGTCTCTCTCTCTGTCTCTCTCTGTCTCTCTCTCTCTCTCTCTGTCTCTCTCTGTCTCTCTATCTGTCTCTCTCTCTCTGTCTCTCTCTGTCTGTCTCTCTCGCTCTCTCTGTCTCTCTCTCTCTGTCTCTCTCTCTCTGTCTCTCTCTCTATATGTCTCTCTCTCTCTCTCTCTCTGAGGACCGAAGACACTCTCCTTAAACGCCGCTTTGCGTGACCCGGTTCTCGCGTAATCGGTGTCCGATGCAGGAATCTCTCTTCCGAAGTAAAAATGTGTTTAACTTCTTCGTCTGCATTCGTTTATGTATTCGTGTGTTTTTCCTGTTTATCTGTGTTTACTTGCTTCTGTCTGCGGGCGAAATTGTGAAATTGTTTTTTTTTTCCCACCTGGAATAGACGTAGCTTTCTAAATCGGTCCATTGTTGCTGTGTGTTGATTCGGCCGAGATAGAGAGAGAGAGAGAGAGAGAGAGAGAGAGAGAGAGAGAGAGAGAGAGAGAGAGAGAGAGAGAGAGAGTGAGAGACAGAGAGAGAGAGACATAGAGAGAAAGAGAGAGAGAGAGAGAGAGAGAGTGAGATATAGACATATAGAGCGGGGGAGAGACAGAGAGAGAGAGTGAGATATAGACATATAGAGGAGAGAGAGGTGGCTCTCACTGACGGGGGGTCCCCAGGTGGGACTCGACGTAATCTCTGGAGCTCGGCGGCCGACGCTCGAACCGCTCTGGCGTCCGGCGAGCGAGAACAGCCCCCCCCCCCCCCCTCCCCCCACCGAGACCCTTATCCCCCCCCCCTCCCTGGTTGTCCCCGGATACCATCTCCCGCTGTCACTCACGCCGTCACGCGAAACACGGAGCTCAGTCTCTACCACCGCCATGCGCCTCTCCGTTGGGGGCCCTCGACGTCGAGGTCAGCGGCTCCCAAACTGTGACTGGACCGAAATTGCAAACACACAGTTAAAGGTGAGGGGGGGGGAGTCTTTTTTTGTTAAGGTTATTTCCTGGTTCATAATAAGGCGAAGGCGGTGCTATTATACTGTTATTTGGGTCGCCGGGTCGTTTATATTGTGCGTATCCGCGTCCTGCCCTTCTCCACGTGAAACAATAATTGTTAAGGTTCCTGTGTTATCAAAGGAGGGCATCTATTGGTCTGGATGAATAGACAAAGAGAGAGAGAGAGGGAGAGAGAGAGAGAGAGAGAGAGAGAGAGAGAGAGAGAGAGAGAGAGAGAGAGACTCACAGAGAGAGGATGGTGGTGGGGAAAACAGAGATAGACACACACACACGACGCACACACACACACACACACACACACACACACACACACACCACACACACACACACACACACACACACACACACACACACACAACACACACACACACAACACACACACACACACACACACACACACACACACACACAGGGGACTTGGGGGATTATTAGCCACACCTGTAGCGACTCCAGAGAGGCTGTCATGGAACTATACACTAGTGAGGTTTAAGATGCAGTGCAGTGACCCCGTTTTCACCACTAGGGGCAGTAATGCGACAGGCGACAATAAGGCTTTCTACCGTGACAGCTGAGTTACTTTAAGGTTTTTGTTTGTTTGTTTTGCACACACACACACACTTTCCCACCATAACCAGTGTCCTTGAGTGACCTGAAAGGCGCTTTTAAATAAAATGTATTATATTATTATTATTATTATTATTATTATTATTATTATTATTATTATAAAGTATCTAAGATTACACCATCGGGGTGCAATCTTAATGACTTGCTTGTTTTCACTATTTA
>JAOPHQ010000788.1:0-2500 GCA_030340625.1 Merluccius polli
TACATGCTCCAGACGCCCCCCTAGTGGCAGCAACAGGTATTACAGCTCCAGACGCCCCTAGTGGCAGCACATGCTTACGAGCTCCAGACGCCCCCTAGCTGCAGCTACATGTATTACAGCTCCAGACGCCCCCTAGTGGCAGCACATGTATTACAGCTCCAGACGCCCCCTAGTGGCCAGCACATGTATTACAGCTCCAGACGCCCCCTAGTGGCAGCACATGTATTACAGCTCCAGACGCCCCCTAGTGGCAGCACATGTATTACAGCTCCAGACGCCCCCCTAGTGGCAGCACATGTATTACAGCTCCAGACGCCCCCTAGTGGCAGCACATGTATTACAGCTCCAGACGCCCCTAGTGGCAGCACATGTATTACAGCCCAGACGCCCCCTAGTGGCAGCACATGTATTACAGCTCCAGACGCCCCCTAGTGAGCAGCACATGTATTACAGCTCCAGACGCCCCCTAGTGGCAGCACTGTATTACAGCTCCAGACGCCCCCTAGTGGCAAGCACATGTATTACAGCTCCAGACCGCCCCTAGTGGCAGCACATGTATTACAGCTCCAGACGCCCCCTAGTGGCAGCACATGTATTACAGCTCCAGACGCCCCCTAGTGGCAGCACATGTATTACAGCTCCAGACGCCCCCTAGTGGCAGCACATGTATTACAGCTCCAGACGCCCCCTAGTGGCAGCACATGTATTACAGCTCCAGACGCCCCCTAGTGGCAGCACATGTATTACAGCTCCAGACGCCCCCTAGTGGCAGCACATGTATTACAGCTCCAGACGCCCCCTAGTGGCAGCACATGTATTACAGCTCCAGACGCCCCCTAGTGGCAGCACATGTATTACAGCTCCAGACGCCCCCTAGTGGCAGCACATGTATTACAGCTCCAGACGCCCCCTAGTGGCAGCACATGTATTACAGCTCCAGACGCCCCCTAGTGGCAGCACATGTATTACAGCTCCAGACGCCCCCTAGTGGCAGCACATGTATTACAGCTCCAGACGCCCCCTAGTGGCAGCACATGTATTACAGCTCCAGACGCCCCCTAGTGGCAGCACATGTATTACAGCTCCAGACGCCCCCTAGTGGCAGCACATGTATTACAGCTCCAGACGCCCCCTAGTGGCAGCACATGTATTACAGCTCCAGACGCCCCCTAGTGGCAGCACATGTATTACAGCTCCAGACGCCCCCTAGTGGCAGCACATGTATTACAGCTCCAGACGCCCCCTAGTGGCAGCACATGTATTACAGCTCCAGACGCCCCCTAGTGGCAGCACATGTATTACAGCTCCAGACGCCCCCTAGTGGCAGCACATGTATTACAGCTCCAGACGCCCCCTAGTGGCAGCACATGTATTACAGCTCCAGACGCCCCCTAGTGGCAGCACATGTATTACAGCTCCAGACGCCCCCTAGTGGCAGCACATGGATTTGCAGCTAGGTGGTCAGCACGGCTCTGTCGGCTTTCTGGTGCTGGGAACACCAAGTATGTCAGACCAATCACAGCGTGAGGGGCGGAGTCGGAAGCCGGGTTACCATGACGACAGAGTTGCGACGGTTCCGTGTTAGAGGTAAACAACGGCTGCTGCTGCTGGCGAACGGCTGTCTCTCCACTCGGCTTTGGCCGACTCTTCAAGACTTGAAGTTAACATTTTATTTGAGAAAAGAACAAAGAACGGCACTGAAGTCTTTCCTCGAAAAGAAATACGTATTCGTAGTTTTGATTAATGACGTAGTCAGAGCCGTCGCCATGACTACGTCACCTTCTTCGTCGCTCTGATTGGTTGTAGCGCTGTCCTATTGCGTGCAGAGGGAACTTGAAAGACAACCGTTTATCCCACACTGCCAGTGGAGCTGATCCAGACCTGACATCTTCCTGATGTGGTCTGGACCGCCAGGCTGGACAAGCAGCCTTCGGCTTCGACACTGCGACCCGTTGGCGGCCGATCTCCGAACTGATTACTTTTTGTGAAAATGACATTCCTAATTGGGATTTATCTGTCAGCATTAACAGTTTTGGGCAGCAGAATAAGCACTTATTGACATTAAGTGGTTCACATAAAGGTGCATCTCATAATATTAGAAGATCAGGGAAAAGCTATTTGTTTGTAATTTAATTCAAAAGGTTCCATATAATCTAGATGTAACATAAAGTGATATATTTTAAGCATTATCTTGTGAATGATAATGTAAAATTATTTTGTGACATTTAGTGGTTCACTTATATAAATACAGAGCATGTTTTATTTTTAAGTTACAATGTGGATGACAATGTTAAAGTATTTGGCCTCACAAGGCTACAGTGCTGCTTGAAAGTATGTGAACCTCTTGAGCCTTTTCAAATTTGATTTAATTTAACCATTATTAATTCATTTTCATCAATACCAGTATTTGTTTATATGAAATAACAGATGTCTGTTTATAAATTCCACATTTTTATTTTCCGAAAATCAATTGTTAAAGCAAATGATTTGCCAACTTTTG
>JAOPHQ010000788.1:7500-18866 GCA_030340625.1 Merluccius polli
ATTCGCCTGCTATTCTGTGATCGGCAGTGATCGGCAGATCATGATTTTGGTGATCGGTGATCGGTGATCGGCCCCAAAAAGGCTGATCGGAGCATCTCTAATAATAATAATAATACCTATTGGATGGAGTTATTTTAGTGCCCCCTAGTGGAGGTGAGAGTGAGTGCAGGTCAGCTGCAGCGCTGGGGAAGAACCAACGGCAGCAGGATTGAGATATTCAACCGTCTCCATGCGGTGTCCTGTATCTGATATCTAGAAGCACTCACAGTAAAGGGCCCTTTGATTTCCTGTCCACTTCAGGATGGAAAAGGTCTGTTTGGTTCATCTGAGTGGAGAGCAGGTTTTCAATTCAGTCCTAACACACATCTCCTCATCTCCATCATCTCCGCCTCTAGGCTGAAACCACCAAACTGTGAGTGACTTGATGCGCTGCGTTGGAGCTCGCCCTCTACTGGCTCAGAAAACACTTTAAGACCACTACACCGTTTATACACGGACCATTCACTGCTCACAATATTATTAGAAGATACATGAGGTCTTCATGAGCAGACGTCACCTACTGCTGTGGATGGATGTGGTGGAATAGATGAACTATACACCACATCACATATATAAGCTGCTATGATGTATAGTTCATTAAATAAGCCTTTGTATAAAGTATGTGCTCCTAGAAATAGCTCCTTCCTCTCTCCAATTAAAAGGTGTTCAGTTAGTAGCATTGGCATCTCCACTGTATCCAGGAAGTGTGGAGGCCATGCATCTCCTCACTTCTTTCTTGTGCACATCCCTTAGTTGTGTTGCGTCCTTGCAGACATGTCCACTTCCCCCCTTAGTGTAATGCTAATGAACCTGGCCTTGGCCATGGCCAGGTCACTCCCCTCACCTTTTGTCTCCCTTGTTGTTACTGCCCACCATGTGAAAGTGTCCCTCTAAAGGCCGCAGTATACTCGCCGTTCCCAAGCTGTCGCGACATTGTGACGTCAAAATGACGTAGATCTCGCCGGCGCCACAGGATTTTGGCCCGAACGCGCCGTGTCGCGCACCTCTCTTTTTTTTTCAGCGGCGCGCGACAAAGCGGAAACAGAAACACGGACGAGTTCGAAGGCACATTGTAATGCTCCTTATTGCTAAGGCTTCTTCCTTTATATGTTCTGTTTTATTGTGTGGTGTAGGCCTATATTTTTCGCTAATAAACCGGTTTTACGTAAGTGCTGTCTACTGTTGTTGTGGTCAAAGACGAGTGGAATTACGTGGCTGAAAAACTATCTCAAAGCGGCAGTAAGTTATAAAATAAAATAATATAAAATAATCATTAAGTTATTAAGATAGATGCTTACAAACACTCTTCATATGAGAACTGCTGCCATACTGGACTGTTGATGGCTGAGCAGGTGGGGCAGTGAAGTAGAATAATAGCAATGTAAAGTAATAGACATATATAGTATATATGTATATATAGTAGTGGTGGGCCGTTATCGGCGTTAACGCACTGCGATAACGTGAGACTCTTATCGCGCGATAAAAAAATGATCGGCGTTAATCTATTGTCAAAGTTGTGTTGGGAGCTGAGTCTCTACCGGATCTCCACCAAGGAAGGGAAGCGCTGCGGAACGGCTGCGCTGCGGAACGGCGCAGCCACACGTTCTCATCCCAACTCGTAATATACCGACGATGTGTCATCACGCCCCTAGACGTCTGATACTGACGCAAAAGGTTCCCTCCCGCGTCTGTGTGGACCGATCTGGGTTCTCATAAACCCGTTAGGGTTAGGTGGTAAGAGACGAGCAGAGTCTACAGCGTCCGCTCGCAGAGCAGAGTCCACAGCGTCCGCAGTCTACTGTGAAACAACTCACTCCAAAAAGGGTTATGGTTATGGTTAGGGTTAGAGGGTTAGGGTTATGGTTGGGGTTAGAGGGTTAGGGTTAGGGTTAGAGGGTTAGGGTTATGGTTAGAGTTAGAGGGTTAGGGTTAGAGGGTTAGAGTTAGAGGGTTAGGGTTAGGGTTAGAGGGTTAGGGTTATGGTTAGGGTTAGAGGGTTAGGGTTAGGGTTAGAGGGTTAGGGTTATGGTTAGAGTTAGAGGGTTAGGGTTAGGGTTAGGGTTAGAGGGTTAGGGTTATGGTTAGAGTTAGAGGGTTAGGGTTAGGGTTAGGGTTAGAGGGTTAGGGTTAGAGTTAGAGGGTTAGGGTTAGGGTTATGGTTAGGGTTATGGTTAGGGTTAGGGTTAGGGTTATGGTTAGAGTTATGGTTAGGGTTAGGGTTAGGGTTAGGGTTAGGGTTAGGGTTAGAGGGTTAGGGTTAGGGTTATGGTTAGGGTTAGGGTTAGGGTTATGGTTAGGGTTATGGTTAGAGTTATGGTTAGGGTTATGGTTATGGTTAGGGTTATGGTTATGGTTAGGGTTAGGGTTAGCGTAATCTATCACCATGACCGGGTTATTATTGGAGTGAATGGACGCTGTAGACTCTGCTCGTCTCTTACCACCTAACCCTAACGGGTTTATGAGAACCCAGATCGGTCCACACAGACGCGGGAGGGAACCTTTTGCGTCAGTATCAGACGTCTAGGGGCGTGATGACACATCGTCGGTATATTACGAGTTGGGATGAGAACTGGGCTTCAGCCCGGGGCCTCGGCCAATCAGGGGCCTCTTAAGAAATATATATTTAAAAAAAGATGATAAATGTCCGTATTCGCGGTGTCATTTCGCGGTGTCCCCCCCCCCCCCCGTCAACAATCGCGCACCTCTCCCCCTCCGGTCAACAATCGCGCACCTCTCCCCCCCCGTCAACAATCGCGCACCTCTCCCCCTCCGGTCAACAATCGCGCACCTCTCCCCCTCCGGTCAACAATCGCGCACCTCTCCCCCTCCGGTCAACAATCGCGCACCTCTCCCCCTCCGGTCAACAATCGCGCACCTCTCCCCCTCCGGTCAACAATCGCGCACCTCTCCCCCCCCATCAACAATCGCGCACCTCTCCCCCTCCGGTCAACAATCGCGCACCTCTCCCCCTCCGGTCAACAATCGCGCACCTCTCCCCCTCCGGTCAACAATCGCACACCTCTCCCCCTCCGGTCAACAATCGCGCACCTCTCCCCCCCCCCCCGTCAACAATCGCGCAGACTTATTTTTAGTCATTATTTAGGTAGCACACGCATATTATGAATGCCTTCGACAGAATTCAAATGAGCCATTTTAATCTAGATTAATTCCAAGATTACAGTTAGATTAATCTAAATTAAAGAAATTAATCTATGCCCAACACTAATATATATATGCATATATAGCCATATATACAGCCTGTATAGTGAGAGACATCCCGGTGAACTAAAGCTTCACTGAATGTCTATGAAGACACAGGGGTGCCAGTATTAGTATATCTCTTCTTCTACTGCGTAGGAATACCAAAGTCGGTCGCCTTTCCTCAGTGGCGCCACCTCTGTTCAGGAGAAGACTGCAACTACTGTCGCGGCCACCAGCGCGAGTATAAATAGTTACGGCGCTCCCGTGACGTCACATTGTCGCGCGACAGCTTGGGAACGGCGAGTATACTGCGGCCTTCAGAGTCATGTCCACCCATTGTCTCTCTGAAGAGGTTAATGCTCCCATGTGTCTTCCCAGGATCAGGACTTCAATCAAATACTTGAACTTGGACTTCAATGAAGTGTCCATCCCAATAGTGAGTGTGTTGTGATCCAACTAAACAGACACTTACACTTCTTTAGAGCTGGTCTCAGCCTCCCCACTCCACCATGCTCCACACTGGGGGGGAAACACAGTGAGAGCAGCATGTTGGCTTTAAACATGGAAACATTCACCTTCATCATCTGCTGGATCATCACTTTCTACACAACATGAGTTACAGTTACACTTCATCTAGCAGGCGGCTGAATCCTTGGAGGAGACATTGTCTCACTGAGTGGTGAGCTGTCCTCTCCATACCTGAGAGTGTCCAGTCTCCAGCCTGGATCCTCCAGTCCAGCAGAGAGCAGCGTAACTCCTGAGTCTCCTGCAGGGTGATTGTAGCTCAGGTCCAGCTCTCTCAGATGGGAGGGGTTGGAGCTCAGAGCTGAGGCCAGAGAAGCACAGCCTTCCTGTGTGACCATGCAGCCAGACAAGCTACACACACACACACACACACACACACACACACACACACACACACACACACACACACACACACACACACACACACTTATTCTTATAAAACAATTCTATATTTAGGCGTGTGATTTCTAACTCTAATGGATGTAAATCTGTTAGAGGTCTTCTGATGAGGAGCCTTGTGGTGGGACTGTTTGCACATTGAGTCCAACTGACCTGAGAGTCTCCAGTCTACAGTGTGGACTCCCCAGTCCAGCAGAGAGCAGCTTCACTCCTGAATCCTGCAGATCATTGGTACTCAGGTCCAGCTCTCTCAGACTAGAGGAGGTGGAGCTGAGAACTGAGGCCAGAGCTTCACAGCATCTCTCTGACAGATTACAGCCATTCAGCCTTTAATGAACAATAGATACAAACATGTTAGATTCATACACTTTTCACATTTTCAACATATACATTTGTATAAAGCAAAGCTAAATAATTAACATAAATTCTCACTTCTTCATTCATTTAAATCAACTCCTACATGTAGACCCTGTAATGTCCAGTAAACTGTTATTTAATGTCATCTTACTGAACACACCAAGTCATGGATTTGACTTTCAAATACAAAACAGACGATAGTTAATTATTGCTATTAGTGAACCTACAGAGATGTTTTGTATATTATTATAACTTTTATATTCTAGTATTATGTATATTGTGTTGTGTATTGTAATACATGTTATTAGTGAACCTACAGAGATGTTTTGTATATTATTATACCTTTTATATTCTAGTATTATGTATATTGTGTTGTGTGTATTGTAATACATGTTATTAGTGAACCTACAGAGATGTTTTGTATATTATTATAACTTTTATATTCTAGTATTATGTATATTGTGTTGTGTATTGTAATACATGTTATTAGTGAACCTACAGAGATGTTTTGTATATTATTATAACTTTTATATTCTAGTATTATGTATATTGTGGTGTGTGTATTGTAGTACATGTTATTAGTGAACCTACAGAGATGTTTTGGAGGCTTTGACCACTGGCAGCAGCCTCAGAAGAGCGTCCTCTGAAGCAGAGTATTTCTTCAGGTCAAACACGTCCAGCTCCTCTTCTGATGTCAGTAAGATGAAGACCAGAGCTGACCACTGACCAGGGGAGAGATATGCTCTGGAGAGACTTCCTGATGTCAGGTACTGTTGGATCTCCTCCACTAGAGAACGGTCCTTCAGCTCATTCAGACAGTGGAACAGATTGATGCTTCTCTCAGGGGAGAGATCTCCACTCATCTTCTTCTTGATGTAGCTGACTGTTCCCTGATTGGTCTGTGAGCTACTTCCTGTCTGTCCCAGCAGACCTTGTAGGGGAATCTGATTGGTCTCCAGAGAGAGGCCCAGGAGGAAGCGGAGGAACAAGTCCAGGTGTCCGTTCTCACTCAGTAAGGCCTTGTCCACAGCACTCTGGTAGAGGAGGAGGTCATCTTCCCCAGAGGTTGGTTGTTCTTCTGAGAGCAGATTGACACCAGTGTTTCTGAAGGACAGAAAGACATAAAGGGCAGCCAGAAACTCCTGGATGCTCAGATGGACAAAGCAGAAGACCTTGTCCTGGTACAGCCCACACTCCTCTTTAAAGATCTGGGTGAACACTCCTGAGTACACTGAGGCGGCTCTGATATCGATGCCACACTCCTCCAGGTCTGCCTGGTAGAAGATCAGGTTGCCTTTCTCCAGCTGGTTAAAAGCCAGTTTTCCCAGAGAAACAATGATCTCCTTGCTCTCTGAACTCCAGTGTGGATCTGCTTCAGCTCTCCCATGATACTTCCTGTCCCCCTGTATGGACTGAACCCTCAGGAAGTGGATGTACATCTGAGTCACAGTGTTGGGCATCTCTTCTCCACTCTGGGATGTTTTGAAGATGTCCTCCATAACTGTAGCAGAGATCCAACAGAAGACGGGGATGTGACACATGATGTGGAGGCTTCGTGATATCTTGACGTGGGAGATGATTTTCCTGGCCAGCGTCTTCTCTCTGAATCTCTTCCTGAAGTACTCCTCCTTCTGTGGGTCGGTGAAGCCTCTCACCTCTGTCACCATGCCAACACACTCAGCAGGGATCCGATTGGCTGCCGCAGGGCGTGTGGTTATCCAGATGCGGGCGGAGGGAAGCAGGTCGCCCCTGATGAGGTTTGTCAGCAGCACGTCCACCGAGGTCGGCGCTGTGACATCAGTCCAGATCTGGTTCTTCTGGAAGTCCAGAGGAAGTCGACACTCATCCAGACCATCCAAGATGAAGACAACTTGGAACCGCTCGTATCTGCAGATTCCTGCTTCTTTGGTTTCAATAAAGAAGTGATGAAGAAGTCCCACCAAGCTGAACTCTTTCCCTTCCAGTAAATTCAGCTCTCTGAAAGTGAAGGGAAATGTGAAGTGTATGTCCTGGTTGGCTTTGCCTTCAGCCCAGTCCAGAGTGAACTTGCGTGTTAAGACGGTTTTACCGATGCCGGCCACTCCAGTTGTCATTATCGTTCTGATTGGTTGATCTTGTCCAGGTAAGGGTTTCAAGATGTCTTCACATTTGATTGGTGTTTCCTCCTTGGCTGGTTTCCTGGAAGCTGTTTCAATCAGTCTGACCTCATGTTCCTGGTTGACGTCTCCACTGTGTCCCTCTGTGATGAAGATCTCTGTGTAGATCTCATTCAGATCTGTTGCTTGTCCTGCTTTAGAGACTCCTTCAAATACACGCTGGGTCTTCTCCTTCAGATGAGACTTGAGTTTATGTTGGCATTTGACAGCAAAATGTTCTGAATAAAGAAACAACAGAAGTCATCAGTCAGGATGTTAATGTGAGCGGCTCCAACTCGTTGCTTTACTGTTGGCTAAACGAGTAATCAATCAAAGAATGATCAGTGTTTTAGCAACACCACCATCAGATCCAAAGGTGTGTACAGTTTTTAATCTAAAGTTTGATAGAAACATATCCCCCATTATGTCATTTAGTCTGTGCTTTATATTTAAGCTGTGAAAATATGAGTCTATTACTGTTTTTTTTCCAACATAAGAGTTTTGCTGATGTGTTTCAAAATAAGAGTCTCTTACTGCTGCTCTGCAGAGAGTCGGCCAGCTCCTCCTGCTTCAACTGCTTCAGGCAGAGCACTGTGATGTCTCTAACTCCCTCTATGGCGCGCCTCCTCTGCTCCTCTTCCTCACCATCCACCACCTCCTCCTCCTCCTCCCTCTGACTCTCTGAGCATTGTGGGTAATCTGGGAAGTGACCCCTCCAGAGCTTCTTCAGCTCCTTGTCTAGAAAAGCGTGTGCGTCCTCCTCAGCCCTCTGCAGCAGAACAAACATCAATGAGAACTTGACTCTGAACTCACTGAGGACATCAGAAGCATCTGTCCTAGATTCACGTCCCGCTGGTCTACAGAGGGAAGCCTGGAGACCATCAGCACCACAAGAGATGCTTTCTAATGTTCATGTAGAGCTGGAGTCAAATGTCTTGTTGGACCTTTACACACCTGGATCAGCTCTGTTGGATACTGCTGTACAGACTGAGCACTGGGAACCTTTGACCTCTCCTGGTGTCGTCTGTGGAGAACACACACACACACACACACACACACACACACACACACACACACTTGTAAAGACTGCTTAATGGGGAGTCTGAAGGTCCAGAACTATTTAGTTTCTCCTGACTTGTTACGTCTGATAAGTACAGTCTGATGTTCTGGTCTGTTTTCTGATCTGTTTGAAGCTCCTCCCTCTTCTTACTCGAGGGGCGTCCATCTTTAAATTGAGGAGATGATTCATAGGGCGGAGCCGACTATTTCAATATTCTGATATAAGTTCATTTGCTCGGTGTTCGAATCTCAATTCACGATTCGAATGCTTTGTTTAATTTTTAGGAAAAAGACACCTGCTGTCCAGAATGAGAATCTGATAGACTTCAAACTAACTGGTTGTAAAAGACATAATAATAATAATAATAATAATAATAATAATAATAATAATAATAATAATAATAATAATGATAATGATAATAATAAATAATAAAAATAATAATAATAATACTATTTATTAAATGTTCTAGGGTTCTCCATAATATCTTGTTTCCATGGTGATGCTCCCACTAGTCAGTTGCGGCCATAGAAATAAGATGTTGTGGCGAGCAGGGGGTTAATGGTTTGGAAGGGTTTGGTAGGGTAGCTAGCTGATAGCGGTGTGTGTGTGTGTGTGTGTGTGTGTGTGTGTGTGTGTGTGTGTGGGCTCGGTTTATTATTTCCAATTGTATAAGTGGAATATTTTAGTTTGTATTGATAATATATATTTATATAATGTTGCTTTCTGGGAAAGTATTTAATTGAAACCCCTGTGTGAGCAGGTTTAACACAGATAGATAGTATAGAGAGAGGACATTCGATGATTGTATTTTATCATCTCTAACTAATCCTTACCTCTTGTCAACAGACTGATGTCCATCTTTAAACGTATCATGATGATCCATAGACCAGTCACTCTTCATGGAGACACAGCTGGGTCCAGGGGAGTCTGCTCTCTCCTGCTGGACTCTTCTAGAAATACAAGAAGCAGATTATTCTAGGTTTTAGAAGGGTTTTAATAATAAACTTGGCTATTTAGCAGCTATTTCAATGTTTAAATGAGGTCAAAAGATACCACAACACTCTACCTACTAATAGTAACAGGTTGGTCATTTAATAAACATGAATAGAACAGGTTGCAATGTGTTTTCCTTTTATGATAATCCGTCTCCCTCAATAGCGCCTGTGTGATTTCTCCTCAGGTGAACAGCGCCAGTCCTGCTGTGCATTTTCATCAAAACTTTGCACAATGTTCAAACCACTTATTAGCTTTGTGATAACTAGAAGTGGGCCGACTCTCACACTATGGCAGCCGTGTGTCTTCAGAAACTTGTAGGCTACACTGAAGCTCTGCAGTAACAGAGTCGGACTCGGACAGATGAGTGGATCCGAAAGCCACTGACGTCCGCGCAGCAACCCCACATGATATTGTAGTGTTGCGTTATTAAAATAACGCTGTAGAAATAAAATGGAAAAACAGAAAAAGATGAGTTGATAAAAACGTGATTCTGCAGCAGTGGTGTCCGCCGGATACGATTCAGGCAGGGAAAGATTTGCACTATGAAGTGACTTTTTATCTTTTTTCTCTCCGATTATTGCTCCCCGAATATTACCAATATATGGATTATCTATCGACCAGCCGCTCTTCATGGAGACACGCCGGGTACAGAGTCTGCTCTCTGGACTCTTCTACAGAAACAATGACAACCATCTGGACATGTGGAGGCTTGGCTGTTGTATTCTCATCATCATGTAGCCCAGCGATGGACTGAAACATGTCCTTCCTCTAATGTACATTCACTACTTTCTCTTGGAGAAGGCTGTTTGTGTCATTCATTACAGTAATGTCTGCGTGTGTGATGAGGTGACTGTGAGGTGGAAGGTGTGCTGACTGTTGGGGAGGACTTAAGAGAAAGAGAGACAGGGGGTCAAGAGCTGAGGACCACTGGGTCCACACAGACTATATCCTTTCATCTGCTGCAGATCACAGAACAGTTCTGCCTTCAAGTGATAGCAGTGTGTGTGTGTGTGTGTGTGTGTGTGTGTGTGTGTGTGTGTGTGTGTGTGTGTGTGTGTGTGTGTGTGTGTGTGTGTGTGTGGGCCCGGTGATCAGCATGTTAAAGTTTCCAATTGTATAAGTGGCAATATTTTAGTTTGTATTGATAATATATATTTATATATGTGACCGGTATAACACAGATAGATAACATAGATAGTATAGAGAGGACATTCGATGATTGTATTTTATCATCTCTAACTAATCCTTACCTCTTCTCAACAGACTGATTTCCATCTTTAAAGCTAACAGGATGATCCATAGACCAGTCACTCTTCATGGAGACACAGCTGGGTCCAGGGGAGTCTGCTCTCTCCTGCTGGACTCTTCTAGAAATACAAGAAGCAGGATTTATGGACATTCGATAGATACTATATCTTTATAATGTCTGATAAATCCTTACCTCTTCTCAACAGACTGATTTCCATCTTTAAAGCTAACAGGATGATCCATAGACCAGTCACTCTTCATGGAGACACAGCTGGGTCCAGGGGAGTCTGCTCTCTCCTGCTGCTCTGGGCTTCAACACAACACACACACAGCTTTTACTCAGACTAATGATGGTGTGATGATATATCACTGCTGAGCTCTGAGATGGACAACAGTCACACACAGTTAGAGATCCTCTTCTTACCTCTTCTCCTTCTTCCTCCTCTTAGCTCTGCTGTGGCGGCCATGTTCCCCAGACAGAGTGGTTTTAGAGGGAGGACCCCCCTCCTCTTTCTCCTCTTTCTCCTCATCCATAGTAGACTGGACACCTGGACACACACACTATAGTGGACACACACACACACACACACACACACACACACACACACACACACACACGGCTGTGTAGAGTGAAGTGCTTCCTGGTAATAACAGGACGCTATAATAAATGTAATGTGGCTCTGGGATCTCCAAAAGACATAAGTCACATCTCTACAGAAACTCAACAGCATTTCTAAAAGGTTGGAAACTAACGGACGTAAAAGAGTTGAAAGGGTTAAAGAGTGAGGAAGTCAACGTTTAGTGTTTAAAACCAGAGAAAGCAGCTGAATGTTGGAGTCTGTAATATAAGGCCTCTAAGTGTCCACATAGAGAGTATATGGACAATATTAGACAGTAAAAGTAGAAAGTCTGCTCAACACGAACTTTATTTCCGTTGAAAGGCTGTGAAAGTGAAAGTAAAAAAAACGGAACCAGATGGCGAACTATTGGATAAGTTTAGGGCGTTGTTTTTATTTAAATACATATGAAATACTTTCCTCAATGTTTATCGTGTGTGCGTTAAAATCTCCAAGAGAGTTATAAGCGAGTCGTAAACGTATGAGGAAGTCAGCCGTCTTTGTTGTTCAGTGGATTAAGGACGTTTCAGTTCATTAATTAATATTAATTAATATGTTAGTACTTTAATATTAGGACATAGAGGTGTATATGAAGAACAATAGTAAAGTGTAGAGATAGTAGGAAGCCTACCTTTATGTCCTCCGTGTTACAAGAAGGAGCCGACGGAGTGACGAGAGAGAGGGGAGGGGGGGAGAGAGAGGAAGAGGGAGGGGGAGAGAGAGAGAGGGGGAGGGGGGGAGAGAGGGAAGAGGAGGGGGGAGAGAGGGGGGGAGAGGGGGAGAGAGAGG
>JAOPHQ010000789.1:0-11646 GCA_030340625.1 Merluccius polli
CCTCCAGTGGCTTGGAGATGAACCACTGAGGTTGTGGTTCATCTCCAGGACACTGGAGGCAGTGGTTCCTCAGTGGTTCCTCTCCAGGACACTGGAGGTTGTGGTTCATCTCCAGGACACTGGAGGCAGTGGTTCATCTCCAGGACACTGGAGGCAGTGGTTCATCTCCAGGACACTGGAGGCAGTGGTTCATCTTCAGGCCACTGGAGGCAGTGGGTTCCTCAGTGGTTTCCTCTCCAGGACACTGGAGGTTGTGGTTCATCTCCAGGACACTGGAGGCAGTGGTTCATCTCCAGGACACTGGAGGCAGTGGTTCATCTCCAGGACACTGGAGGCAGTGGTTCATCTCCAGGACACTGGAGGCAGTGGTTCATCTCCAGGACACTGGAGGCAGTGGTTCATCTTCAGGCCACTGGAGGCAGTGGTTCCTCAGTGGTTCCTCTCCAGGCCACTGGAGGCAGTGGTTCCTCTCCAGGCCACCGGAGGGCGACAACCCTTCTCTGGATGTGGACTCGTTGGTTCCTCGCCTCCATCAAAACATCCGGACCGAGACTCTTCTCATGTAACCCGCAGCAATGTCCGGCTCAAGGTTACCTACCGCCGCCCTAACGTTGAAACAGGTACGTGTCGAGCTGGGAGCGCACCTGTGTAGGGATGTGGTGTATATAGTATCATGACGTCATGAAGTTAGCCCCCTGTTTAGTCGTCATAACGTTACGGTTTAACAGCACCTGACGACTCGTCTTTCAGCAGAGTAATAAGACTCACCTGGTTAAGTCCAGGTTTAATGGGAGACTCACCTGGTTAAGTCCAGGTTTAATGGGAGACTCACCTGGTTAAGTCCAGGTTTAAAAGGAGACTCACCTGGTTAAGTCCAGGTTTAACGAGAGACTCGACTGGTTAAGTCCAGGTTTAATGGGAGACCCACCTGGTTAAGTCCAGGTTTAATCTTGGAAAGATTTCAGTCAGGTTTCAGGGCTTAGTATAGCACAGAGTCTGCCTTGCTGAAAGTGTCCAATGACCTGCTCCTCTCTATGGACTCCTGGTTCTCCTAGACTAGGTCCTGGTTCTCCTAGACCTCAGCGCAGCTTTCGATACAGTGGACCACAACATTTTAATTGACCGTCTCCAGTATGGGGTTGGTGTCGGTGGCACCGCCTTGACCTGGTTCACATCCTACCTCAGTGATAGAAGTTTATCCGTCAATATAGGCCATTTTTCTTCTCCCCCCCCCCCCCCCCCCCCCCCCCGGCTAGTTTCTCCTGCGGGGTTCCACAGGGTTCCATCCTAGGTCCCATTCGGTTCTCTATTTACATGCTTCCTCTTGGTAAAATCATTCAAAAGCACAACATTTCCTTCCATTGCTATGCAGATGACACACAGCTTTATCTCCCCCTGAAACCAAACCACCGGTGCAATCTAAACAGTCTCATGGACTGCCTTGATTAAATCCATATTTAATAATAAGAGACCTGGTTAAATCCAGGTTTAATAATGAGAGACTCGCCTGGTTAAATCCAGGTTTAATAATGAGAGACTCGCCTGGTTAAATCCATATTTAATAATAAGAGACCTGGTTAAATCCAGGTTTAATAATGAGAGACCCGCCTGGTTAAATCCAGGTTTAATAATAAGGCTCACCTGGTTAAATCCAGGTTTAATAATGAGAGACTCACCTGGTTAAATCCAGGTTTAATAATGAGAGACTCACCTGGTTAAATCCAGGTTTAATAATAAAAGACCCACCTGGTTAAATCCAGGTTGAATAATGAGAGACTCACCTGGTTAAATCCAGGTTTAATCCTATCTTCACTAGCTCATCCCAGTCCAATAGGAGATGGACATTAACAACATATTACCGCTGTGGCCGGTAGTTTCTGCAGAGGCAGCGGGTGCTGGGTCTCTACCGGACCATGCTGAGGACCATCCGCCGGGTCCCGGACCCAGCAGACCAGCGGTACCTGAAAGTCTGGGCCCGGGACGAGTTCCAGAGGAACAAGACCGCCACCAACCAGGTGAGCTGCATGAACATCCCATAATAAGAGGTGATGGAGAGCTAGGGTGTGGACACTGCTGTGCTTGATCTTTAACATTTCATGTTGTAGTCTGGGTCTGTATTTATGGATTTATTTTCTCTATAGTTTCACCTGAAAATGTTCTGTTCATTTTATAATAATATAATGATAAAATACACTTTTAACTGTATTTCATTCTTACGGGAGTATAAAAAAAATAGGTGTGCCATGTGGTTATTTTATATGGACTATTTATTTATTGAATTACCAGAAAACTATATGCTATATCGTGATATATATCGTAATCGAGATAATAAATGACATATGGGGATATTAGATTTGGGCTATATCCAGTTCATTATGTTGTACAGTATCATCTTACCAACACACACTTTATGTAATATTTTATTTCACCCAGAGTTGCCTTTGTGTTTATTACCACTAAGTGTGTTTGTGTGATGTAGTTGATGACCACTGCCTTGTCATAATTTCACTGTTCAGAAAGACCATATTATACTGAAACCCTTTGACTGAAACTGAGACTTAGCGTTTAGGTGGGATTTGGATAAAAATCCACAATCGTGAAAACTGCATGATGAAGTTTACAGAGTACTGTTATACACACAGTGTACATTCATATCTACAAACAGTCGTTTTATCTGCTCTTTGGCCCTCTTAGGACGCCATCCGCATGATGATCATGCAGGCCAACGACCACCTTGAAGAGCTACAGAGGTCCCTGGCGCTGGCCGGGAGCTAGCCGCCCGCCGGGAGCTAGCAGCACAATTGTGGGCACCTTGCGATGATGACCTCATGAGATGTTTGGCTTTACTGGGCGAAGGAGAAGACGTTGAGTCGATACTGGGGACATCTCTTGGGGAAATGACGACATGAAGATGAGGGAAAGAGACACGACATGAGGAAACGTATGACCTACTGGCAAAACGTGAGGGCTCGGCCGATCTTCTCTATGAGATGTTGATCAGACACCAGATCTGACGTTTTGTGCTAAATTATATTTATGAAACTGAAACTAAAGTTGACCCGTCTGGCGAGTGGACCTCCCCTTTAAGGGCCGTTTTTCCCAGGATCCACAGTTTGGAAACAGATTTTATTCCCATCTCCGTCTGGTTGGCTGGAGAGGAAGGGAGAACCGTCCATGCACATTTGTTTGTGGGTTCAGTTGACTGGTCTGTCTGATGTGAATTAAAATGAGAATGAAAAGAAAACACAGAGACAGTCCATCTTTTTTCCTTTTCTTACAAAATACATAATCTGAGTTTACACACAAGTGCATTATCTGAAATCATTCATGTACAGCTAAGAATTAATAGAAACGGCAGTAATGTCTACACAGAAATGTACACGACTAGAAATACACATCGGCATCTTCTGTTTCACACACATCTGATTTACTGGTGTGAGAACAGCTTTTGATCTTGAAAACTTCAGATTGACATTTTTGTAGTTAAGCTTGTTATACATCTTACTGTTGGAGAGAGATTAAAAACTAAAAAAACGACACCCTGGACAGCGGTTCCCAGGGTCCTCTCTGTCCTCTGCCACAGCAAGAAGACCTCCTGCAGTCTAACTTCACTAACGGGTTCATCCAGTTTCTTAACGGTTTTCATTTAAAGCCATATTTGTCGAAATACCAAATGGTGGTATTTTAATGTACGATACATTTTTTATTTGATTTAAATCCTCATTTGAAACAAAGCTCTAATGTTTACACATCTGGACCGGTGAAATGTTGTATTTAAAGGAAGACTTCCAGCGTGTAAAACAATCCTAAATAAGCTTATCTTGGCAGAGTCTACATCTTCTAGCAGTTACTGTTCCAGACATTACAGACACAGTTTTTCTGTAACAGACCCAGTTCTTCTGTAACAGACCCGGTTCATCTGTAACAGACCCAGTTCATCTGTAACAGACCCGGTTCATCTGTTACAGACCCAGTTCATCTGTAACAGACCCAGTTCATCTGTAACAGACCAGGTTCATCTGTAACAGACCCGGTTCATCTGTAACAGACCCAGTTCATCTGTAACAGACCCAGTTCATCTGTTACAGACGCGGTTCATTTGTTACAGACCCGGTTCATCTGTAACAGACCCAGTTCATCTGTTACAGACCCAGTTCATCTGTAACAGACCCAGTTCATCTGTAACAGACCCAGTTCATCTGTTACAGACCCAGTTCATCTGTAACAGACGCAGTTCATCTGTAACAGACGCAGTTCATCTGTAACAGACGCAGTTCATCTGTAACAGACCCGGTTCATCTGTAACAGACTCAGTTAATCTGTAAAGACCCAGTTCATCTGTAACAGACCCAGTTCATCTGTAACAGACCCAGTTCACCTGTAACAGACCCAGTTCACCTGTAACAGACCCAGTTCATCTGTTACAGACGCAGTTCATCTGTAACAGACGCAGTTCATCTGTAACAGACGCAGTTCATCTGTAACAGACGCAGTTCATCTGTAACAGACGCAGTTAATCTGTTACAGACCCAGTTCATCTGTTACAGACCCAGTTCATCTGTTACAGACCCAGTTCAGACCGGGAACCTCAGCTCAGCTGTTATTCGACCAAACGTACGTCAACACCAGACAATAATATATTATGAATATTATATTAGGAATGATACGGCTCTGTGTTGCTAGGAGACGTGGTGAGGTGTGTGAGGGATTGTTCACTCTACAGCTTTAATGCCCTTAAAAAGAGATATAAACATTAGAAACCAATATTGGCACAATGAAGCTTACTGAAAAAAACTGTAAAAATCTATCCAAGTACAGTACATAGCAGCTGCCCTTATCACAGTATTTACAGAACTATTTATAGAAAGATTAATGTCCAAATCCTCAGGTTTGAAGTCATTGTTATCGCAGCCCTCATTCACACGGTCGACCCTGCGAAAGAGCGTGTCATCCACGCTGGCACGGGTTCAAAACCAGCCAGGGTTTTCAAAGTACACAAAAATGTCTCCTATTATTTAGCAAATCCGAGGACTCGGCGGGGCGGGGAAGGAGTGGACTGAACACACGCAGGCCCGGGATAAGCTGCTAATCCTCGTTCACATAAGTTAAAATCCTCCAAGGATGACGCGCCCCCTTTTTTTAAAAGGAAAGAAACCAAACATCGACCGCTTCCCCTCAATTCCCCCCTCCTCTGGGGAATTGCGATTGGCTTATCTTGGAGCTTCAACTGGCTCCAATTTCCTCCGATCAAAAACTGCGAGTGCAAAACTCTGTTTGGTGCCGTGACCGCAGTTTCACTCTTTGAAACGTTATCCAGCCTTATAACGCTTGTGTGTGTGTGTGTGTGTGTGTGTCAGTGCCGATGCTAACTCTGGTGTGCTAACAGCGTGCTATCCCTCGTCGCGGCCGCTGGTCCGCAGCAGCCGCAGCTCGTCCTCCAGGCAGCCGATCCGCTCCACCAGCGCCTCGCGGTCGGCCTGCGCCCGGCGGCCCACCTGCCAGCGGGCCTCCTCCACCTTCCTCTCGTACCAGCGCTCCATCTGGCTGGACACCGCCTCGAAGAAGTACTGCGTCACCTCCAGGGCGTGCATACCCTCCCGCTCCTGCTCGAACGTGGGCTCGCCGCCGCTGCTGCCGCCGCCCGCCGCCACCGCCGCCGCCGCCGCCACCGCCGCCGCCGCCGCCGCCACCGCCGCCGCCGCCGCTGCCACCGCCGCCACCGCCACCGCCACCGCCACCGCCGGCTCGCTCCCGAAACACCTCCAAAATCCGGAGGTCTTTGGCCCCGGCGGCCTGCGTCGTCGTCGCCGGCGTCACGGCGGCGGCGGAGGAGCAGCCCAGGACGGCGCCCCGGGACTTGGCCCGGCCGTGGTGAGAGTGCCTCTTGTGCAGCTTGGTCCTGGTCCGGTCCCGGTTTTGGTCGCGGCTGCGGTGGTCCGGGTCTCGCTGGTCGTGTCGGGAGCCGAAGCGCCGCTCGGTGGTGGGGGAGAGGCTGCTGGCTCGGCTGCCCCCCCCGCCTCCTCCTCCCCTCCGCCTCCAGGTCCGAGACCCCCCTTCTGTGGGAACATGGAGATCCGGTTCAGACCTGAACGAACCTCTCTGCGAAGCCTCTTTGAGTTATGAAAGAAATGTAAATCTGTCAAATGTCAGCAACACCTGAGTAATGAGTTGCAGTTGTGGCATCGACAGCCAGGGAGGCCAATAAAAACGCGGTAGAAGGGTTTAGCCCCAACTTTAATACTTCTGCGTCAGAGACCCGTCGCCGTCGGTTACGCCCACCTCTGCCAAAACGTAACCACGTGCCAACGTGACGGACGGCACTTCGTCTTTCCTGCTACGTTTTCTGGTTCCTTTATGATAGACTTGTGGAGGAGGTTCACGTATATTCGTCATTCGTACGCCACATTATCTTCACATTATGAAGATCACCAGATTGTACCAGATTGTGAGTTAGTGACGTTTGGCAGCTTTTCTGGCGAATGGCCAACGCAGAAGCATTAAATGCGAGCACCACTATAAGTATATAAGTTGGGCTTCGGCTCTGGTCTGACGGGAGTACCTTTCCTCCTCCCGGGTCTGTCCTCAGTGACCTCTGCGTCCTGCAGTTCCGGCGGCTTCCTGCGGGGGTCAGCAGAGGGCGCGGCCGGCCGCTCCTTGGGTCGCACCACCGGACTCTGGGGCAGGGGTGGACTCGCCACGGCGTCCGCGCCTCGCCGCTTCTCACCGTCTGTTAGATTACATTAGAATTTGATTGGATGACATACTAACACACAGATTTATTATTATTACCAGATTTTAGTATAACATGGTCATTGTTATTATTTGGGAGTCACACGTTGGGGGGGACCAATCGGGTCGTGAGTGTGGGGTCTTCCAGTGACATCAACCCTAATGTTAACTTTGAGCCCACCATGTAACAGAGATGGATGTTACTGGGGGGGGGGGGGGGGGGGGGGGGGGGGACAAATTATCTCTCTTTGACCATTGGTGGGGACACGTCTCCCGGTCCCCCCTGGGAATTTCGTCCGATTATTATGACATTTTAAATACAAAAAACGCAGCAATAATAAATACAAAAAGCTAAAGTAGCAAAGGTATAAAATATGCGTCCGTTTGTGATCGTTCATGACTCGTTCAGTCATAAAACCCGGGTCAAGGACCGGCCATGCGGCGTGCGTCTGCACCCCTGCATTAAAGCATGCGGCGCCGCAGGCTGCACTGCGGCTCAGCGGTCCATTTTGTTTGTTGTGGACGCATCAGGAGCGTTCTCTGATGATGTAACGCTTGCATAACCCCCTTAGTCTCGCCACATTAAAAGTCTCTTTATATTTGGAGCGCATTGAACCGTCTGGTTCATAGTAACTCTGAAATTATTTGTAGTCTTTTTGAAAAGAAAAAATGTAAATCTGACAATTGAAATAAATTAAACATATCTAGATGTGTTTTATTTATGAAATATCTAAAATTTAAATATGATTTTTTTATCTTTTTTTGCGTTTCATTTTGGAAGAACAGCAAAATGAGGCGGTGATGTTAAAGCTGTATGGAGTGTGTTTCCAGCTACCAGCTACCTGGGGAACTGTCCGCATGGACCACAAAGTAGTGGCTGGGGGCCCCTGCCCCCCCGCCGGCCCCCGGCCCCCGCCCGGGGTCGTCGGGCTCCAGGGTGGCGGTCTGCTGCTCGTCCGCCGGGCCCCCGGGGGTCGCGGCGAGCCCCTCGGTCAGGGAGGAGGAGCGGCGGAGGAGCGGCGACTGGGAGCGCTGGTCGCCCCCCAGCCGGAGCTCCATGAGGTGGAGCTTAGAGAGACACCAACTCTTCAGCTCCCCCACCACCGACGCCTGCATGGGGGACCAGGAGAGACAGGTCATTAAGGAGCAGGTAGGGGTTAGACAGTGCATAGACAGGTCATTAAGGAGCAGGTAGGGGTTAGACAGTACAAAGACAGGTCATTAAGGAGCAGGTAGGGGTTAGACAGTACAGGGACAGGTCATTAAGGAGCAGGTAGGGGTTATACAGTACAGAGACATGTCATTAAGGAGCAGGTAGGGGTTAGACAGTACAGAGACAGGTCATTAAGGAGCAGGTAGGGGTTAGACTGTACAGAGACAGGTCATTAGGGAGCAGGTAGGGGTTAGACAGTACAGAGACAGGTCATTAAGGAGCAGGTAGGGGATAGACAGTACAGAGACAGGTCATTAAGGAGCAGGTAGGGGTTAGACAGTACAGAGACAGGTCATTAAGGAGCAGGTAGGGGATAGACAGTACAGAGACAGGTCATTAAGGAGCAGGTAGGGGTTAGACGGTACAGAGACAGGTCATTAAGGAGCAGGTAGGGGTTAGACAGTACAGAGACAGGTCATTAAGGAGCAGGTAGGGGATAGACAGTACAGAGACAGGTCATTAAGGAGCAGGTAGGGGTTAGACGGTACAGAGACAGGTCATTAAGGAGCAGGTAGGGGTTAGACAGTTCTTACCTGTCTCTTGGTGAGCTCCAGTCTCTCCCTCTGGGCCCGTTGGTCGATCCTCTGGAGACACTCGGACCGCTCCGCAGACACACGCTCCACCGTCAGCTTGTCCAGCGCTCGGATCTGAGGACCACAGCCAGGGGTCAGAGGTGAGGGTTCAGAGGTCGGGGTTTCACAGTTCAGGTGTCACATGTCAAAGTTAAATGTTAAGGGTTTATTATATGATCCATTGTTCACAGTTCACAGGTGTCGCAATTCAGGGTTTAGCGTTCAGGATGTGGATGCTGTAACGCTGGTCATGTTATAAATGCTGCATGTCCTTTTTATTATTCATTTGCTTTAGTTTCTTCTTCAAATGGGCGTTTCCATGTGATTCTATCTGCTCTGCTGTCATGCAAGCATGGCCGCACCAGCATGGGATTATGTCTGTGTGTCCGTTTGTCTGATTGTTTTGTGCGATAGCTTCCCTGTTGTTCTGCTTCTCTGTCTGTGTGGCTTATCTCTGAGTTGTGTATGTGGGAGTCTAGTGTTGTATGTCTCTGTGTGTCTAGCTGTGTGTGTGTGTGTTTATCTGTGTCGTGTGTGTGTGTGTGTGTGTTTTGTATCTGTGTTGTGTATCTAGTTACATCTCTCTATCTCAGTGGTTCCCAACTGAGATAGAGTTCAACTTTTGTGAGTTTCTGCTTCCACACAAATTGATTTTACCCAATCAACATATGCCGGTGATACCAAATCCGTACCAAATCTTTACTTTACTACACACTAAGTGATTAGTAGTAGTTTGCTCGTGGCTATGAATTAGGCGGTTTTTATATACAGGACGCCTGAGACCTTTAAAAAAAAAAAAAAAAGGTTGGCTAAAATGGATCATCAAATATTGAAAGCTTATGTCAGCAATCTCCAGCGCCCCCCGCATGCATATCAGGCGACCGCCGCTCCACCTGCTGCTCGTTCTTGCGCTCCAGCTGACCCATCTTGGCGTTCATGAGGTCCTGGACGGTCAGGATCTCGGTCTTCACCTCCTCCTTGGTCGCCTCCAGCTGGTTCTCCAGCTTACTGATCAGGGGCTCGCAGCGACAGCCGTTCAGAGGCGCCTGCACACACAGGAAGTACCGGTCACACACAGGAAGTACCGGTCACACACAGGAAGTACCGGTCACACACAGGAAGTACCGGTCACACACTAGAAGTACTGGTCACATACTAGAAGTAACGGTCGAAAAGGTCAACAGCAGACAGGAAGTACGTGTCAAGGTCAACGGGCGGTTGTGGCCTAAAGGTTAGAGATGCGAGTTTGTGACCGGAAGGTCGCCGGTTCGATCCCTGGACCGGCAGGATAATTCCAGGTGGGGAAAAGTGAAAAAGCGGCACTTGCCCCTCCCTCATTACCACCACTGAGGTGCCCATGAGCAAGGCTCCTCAACCCCACCTGCTGCAGTGGAGCTGCTCAGCGGCCAGCGGGTCAGACTGCGGTTGGACTGGGCAGCTTTCCAGGTGTGTGTGTGTGTGTGTGTGTGTGTGTGTGTGTGTGTGTGTGTGTGTGTGTGTGTGTGTGTGTGTGTGTGTGTGTGTGTGTGTGTGTGTGTGTGTGTGTGTGTGTGTGTGTGTGTGTGTGTGTAACTGTGTGAATGTGATCAGGGCGTTCCTGCAAAAGAGAGGTTTCCTCTCAGTGCTGAACTTCCCTGAATAAATAAAGGTTAAAAAAACAAAAAAAAACAAACGGCAGACAGGAAGCACCGATAAGTTCAACCCGAGCGGAGGCTGAGTTACGACGCTCCCTCGCTCCGTGCCGAAGCGCTCCCCATGTTTTCCACGGCCGCCACTGTGCCCATAAGCACAGCCAACATCAACTCCAAACCACAAAAGTCAACTCCAGACAGGAAGTGGACGGCAAAGTAAAACGCGAGGAAGGTCAACTACAGTCGTCCGCTCCATTATTCACTATTTCAATCTCATAATCTCACAATGTTTTGGTTCGTGCCGAGACATTAGCAACCTCTGTTTATGTAAAGCACAAAGTTTATTTGCTCTATTTTGTTTTTGTAAGATATATTTTAGCGATTTTTTTTCTATGATAAATGTGCTGTAATATAGACATCTAATGCTGGGCTTACACCAAAAGATTTTCACAGTCCCAGACTAAAAACTGAAAGTCTTTAGTAAATCTCGGAGTTTTACCCGAGTCACAGTGCGCTCCCGACGTCTCGGTCGTTAAGTTTAAGGTTAGTAATCTGCGCTGTTTCAGATCCGTCTCTTCCTAGTCTTGGGCTTTGCGATAATATCAAACGTGTTTGATATTATCGCAAGTCGCAGTGACGTAACACAATCAACAACCGATAGATGAGCTCTGACAAAAGCGGAAACAGGAAACCTGACAGTTTCTACTATATATCTATGGTACTAAGGGCATGGTGGGAAAAAAGAATAACATAATCCAGTTGTAGTCTTGTAAATAGTGACCCTGCAAGACTCACAGTCTCTGTAAAACCTCAGTCTGAGACTCAGCTGTGACTAAAAACTCTCAACACTTGTCTTTAGATGTGAGCAGCTGTGAGCTGATAGTTTTCCAAGAGTCTTTTCCAAATCTTTTCAAAGTCTTCTGATGTGTGGGCAGCATAAGAGTGCGTTGTACAGAGTGTATACAACAATAAAACAACAAGCAGAACTGTCCATATGTCCGTATGCGTGGAGCCGTGCGGTGACCCGGGACAGCGCCCCCTACCTGCGTGACCCGGGACAGCGCCCCCTACCTGCGTGACCCGGGACAGCGCCCCCTACCTGCATGACCCGGGACAGCGCCCCCTACCTGCATGACCCGGGACAGCGCCCCCTACCTGCATGACCCGGGACAGCGCCCCCTACCTGCATGACCCGGGACAGCGCCCCCCTACCTGCATGACCCGGGACAGCGCCCCCTACCTGCATGACCCTGGGACAGCGCCCCCTACCTGCATGACCCGGGACAGCGCCCCCTACCTGCATGACCCGGGACAGCGCCCCCTACCTGCATGACCCGGGACAGCGCCCCCTACCTGCATGACCCGGGACAGCGCCCCCCTACCTGCATGACCCGGGACAGCGCCCCCCTACCTGCATGACCCGGGACAGCGCCCCCTACCTGCATGACCCGGGACAGCGCCCCCTACCTGCATGACCCGGGACAGCGCCCCCTACCTGCAT
>JAOPHQ010000790.1:0-11470 GCA_030340625.1 Merluccius polli
TTTGTCCGCTGTTTAATTTTGATGGTGTGTGGGCATCCGTCCTGTTGGTTAGTTATTACTCCTGTATCAGAGCTATAGAGTAAACAACTCTATAAACAACTCTATGTTTACTCTATAACTCTGATTCCTGCACCATATGTTTCAATGACGTCAGGTTGCTAGGGGCTACGGCTGACAAACGCCACCTGTCCCATTGGGAGCATAGCCATATATACGTAGACGCCTCATGACGTGATGGAACGTAACCCAGCGTCGCCGCCATATTGGTTGGGTCTCCTCACTCTAGTCTAGCATAGGAGTCAACGGGAGAGCAAGCTATGCCAGTATGTTGTGCAGCTTACGGCGCAGTATTGACACCAGATCGCGTGGGATTACCTTTAACAAGTAAGATTGAACAATAATTCTTATTATTAAAAAAAAAAAAAAAAAGTCATCCTGTATCATAAATAAATCTCTGCCATTTGTAACAAACCAAACCGTGTGAAAATCCGGTAAAAATTCGGGGAGTTATGCTTATTATTGTAGTTGGGGATACGCCTTCCTCCATAGAAATGAATGCACTGGGGGCGCACTGGGGACCCATCCAAGATGGCGGCCGCGCTGCTACGTCAGCTCTAACGGGCAGCGTCAGTCTATGAGGCGTCTATATGTCTATGGTTGGGAGGACCTATCAGCCGGAAGTACTGTCCTTACTGTACTATTGTTTATGTTGTAATGTCATAAGTGTTGACAATAAAGTTTGTTAAAAAAACAACAACAACTATTATTGTCCCACACCACAATGTATGTCCCACAATGTTAACTCCAAACAATTCATGTTTGTCCAATTCATTCATAAGACAAACAAAGCAGCTGGAAACACGTCTAAAAAAAACACTTGAAATAAAATGTAGCCTATATTTATATTTTTACAACATCAATCTCCCTATAATATGAACAAAATATGATCAGGTTATACTTTCTCTCTTGAAAACGGGCAAAACGCTAACCCTAACCCGGAAAATTAATTTAAAAAACTACAAACGTTCGGAAAATGCAATACAATGAAGTGTGCGGCGCCATGTTTTTTCCGCCATGTTTTTTGTAGTTCTAAAATGTTTAGTTAAAGGAGCTATATGTATGTTTAACTCAAAGTAATCATAAAATGACCCTAATATGTCAATAGACATTGAGGAATCATGTTAATTTCAAGTATTTATGTCAGACATAATAGTAGTCCAGCCAGAATATTTAATTTCAAACGCAATATTTCTGTGCCAGGAAAACTGTTTTGTTTACATTTTGTGTTTTGGTCTGTTGCTCCACCTTCTGCCTAGCGTCCAATCGCAAAGTCAGTACTGTGTCGCCATCCGGGTTGCCAGATAGGCTGAGCTGCAGCCATTTACTGTATAAGGAAGGCTGCAGCTACAAATGTTTCGGGTCAGAAATGTCTGACGTTACTAAATGCATTCGTGAACATGTTTACATTGCACTATTAGCCTACCAAATATATTTTAGTTGGGTAATGAAAATGGTCCATGTTTCCACTGGCGTGAGCTATTGCAGTATATCTTTAGAATTATATTTGGCTTATCGCCATTATTCAGTTTTTGCTAGAAAAACATGTTTGAAGCGAATCATTGCGTCGTTGCCTCATGGGCGTTTTCACGAAGTCAGTATCGTTTGCTCAATGACTGTATGTAAGGATTTCACACCATTGAGGGCCATTTACTGCACACCGACTGCAGTGTGGATGATAATAAAACAGCGGTCAGAGCTGGCGTGTGTGTCCGACAGGGCTGCTCTATTCGGACACATTACTATGAAGCCCCGGTGATGGTCTGGAAGTGTGGATGATAATAAAACAGCGGTAACAGCATGTGTGTGTGTGTCTGAGAGGGCTGCTCTATTCAGACACATTACTATGAAGCCCCGGTGATGGTCTGGAAGTGTGGATGATAATAAAACAGCGGTAACAGCATGTGTGTGTGTGTCCGAGAGGGCTGCTCTATTCGGACACATTACTATGAAGCCCCGGTGACGGTGATGCAGTTGGTCAATATTATCAGGGATCTATGCAAGGCAAGTGTATTTGTATAGCACACTTCATACACAGAGGCAATTCTATGTTCTTTACCTAAATAAAAGCATAGAAACGGTGTGTAAAAAACTTGTCATGGTTGCTCCTTCTAGTAGACGCAGTGTTGTGTTGAGTAATCCGGGAACGGGGAAGCTGGCAACCGCTACTCTGGGGGGGGGGGGGGGAGGGAGGTACCACGCTGTACAGTATTTACAACGTGGTTGCAATAACAGTTTTGGCCAGAGAGGGAGCTATAACAAACATATAGCTCCTTTAAGACTTGCGCTCCATTTGGACGGTAAACCCAGCTAGCATCACAGCAACAGCTCTGTGTGTGTGTGTGTGTGTGTGTGTGTGTGTGTGTGTGTGTGTGTGTGTGTGTGTGTGTGTGTGTGTGTGTGTGTGTGTGTGTGTGTGTGTGTGTGTGTACACCCAGTGATTGACTCACGTTTTAAATAAATGGTAAATGGACTGCATGCCAGTGGTCACTGAAAGTACAATTTTTGCCTCACATTCACCCATTCATACACCCATTCATACACCGGCGGTTTGTGTCCCCTGAGCGGGACTCACACAGTCCAAGCCTGTGTCTTGGCCGAGACTACAGGTCTGGACTACAGGTCTGGACTACAGGGGCCTCATGTACAAATCTATGTAAATAGGCCCTGGACCTGAGATTCACCTCTATCCGATCACATAAAACAAGCAAGTGTGGCACAGAGGATATTTATATATTATTGCCACTTACTTAAATGTGTTATTTTATATGTATGGACTTTATTTGGCATTTTCACAGACACCCCCCATTCAATTTTAAGCATCATTATTATTATTATTATTAAAGGCACGAGACCACCCGCCGCTATATAAACTGTGGACCGGGACCAGTAAAGCCACTGAAGACCGGCCGACTCACTTGTCTTTTTGTTTAATTCTTAAACAGATTCTTTCAGAATAACATTTTTTCTAAAATATGCCAACCCTTGAGTCAGCTTCACTCTCTGGGTGTAACACAAGCATGAACAAAGGAAAGAAAAGACATTTCACAGAGTCCGAGTTGGAGATTGTGGTGAATGACGTGGAGCCGCGGAGGGAGATTCTCTCTGTCCCTGTCAGCAGGGATCAATATGAAGAGAAAAGAACACAGGTGAAGAAGAAGTGGTCGGATCTGAAGGTGGAGGTGAAGCGGAGGAATATATTCTATGAGTCACTTTCATGCCGCACCCTTGGAACTGGAAGACCACTAGGTGTGGCGCTGTTTTTGAGCAAATTCTGTAACGCTAATAACTCCCGCATACTTTGTCGCACATTCGAAATCAGCTTATGAGCCAATTGTCATCGTTTGCAAGTAAATCCTCGCGTTCCCTAAATACTCGCTCACGTCGGATTGCCATATACACCGGACCCGCCAGCCGCGGACCCGACCGCGGACTCAGCCGCAGACCCGAGTCCACACACAGCCGGTGTGCTGTGAGGATGTCATCGCGCCTATCGCATGATTTAGACTTGACGGTTTCGGTTGAGTGTGTGGGGATTTTTTCGCAATTGGTTTGCACATTTTTAAAAGTGGTGGGGACAAAATTCAAATTATAAATAGTGGTGGGGACATGTCCCCCCCCCCATAATCTACGCCTATGGGTGTATGAATGGGTGAATGTGAGGCAAAAATTGTACTTTCAGTGACCACTGGTATGCAGTCCATTTACCATTTATTTAAAACGTGAGTCAATCACTGGGTGTACTGCGCACACACACACACACACACACACACACACACACACACACACGTTGCTGTGTCTCCATATACTTCCACACTTTACATGCTAGCTGGGTTTACCGTCCAAATGGACCGCAAGTCTAAAGCCACCACCACTCTTAAGTCTCCACCCGCTACCGTTATGAAGATGAGGAGTTGGTTCATCCAGATGATCGGTAGGTGGCGCTGATCCTCCACTCAGGTGTCGTCATACCACTGCAGGAGAAGAGCGCGCACCGAGATGACGTCGTTAAAAGAGCGCGGATCAAACCTCAAAGCGAACAAAGAAAACATTTCTTGTAGGCCTACTATTTCAATGGACGTTGCGGTCTCCTCTTCGGTCCGCACAGACCTGATATTTTCTTCTGCCGCCATTTTCCGTCTCTCCGGTGGAGCGGAAGCCGGGGTGACGTTTAAGTCACGTGATTTCTGTACGTCATAATTTATTCGAATCTATTCGATGAATCGGTTTCCGCTGCGCTTTGTCGCGTTAACCTTTTATCGATACACCGACGTTTCCGCTTTTTATCGGAAAAACGTGTTATCGCTATTTGGAGACTGATTCGATGTTTCTGCGTTTCCGCTCAGGTTTTATTATCCGCAAATTGAAAATTCGGATAAAAAGAGGCGGGTGGAAATGACCTGTAGGGCGGGCCGAGTACCCGGATGGTGAACTCATGACGTCAGACACTTCTCCCCTCGATGGGCCTGGATGCCATCCAAACAGCTCGGAAGATGCTAAAGTGCTACGCTAAAACCTCATCAAACCGTAATGAGTAATACATAGTTACTATATAATACCTATAATATATGTTAATAATAATATGTATAGTATAATAATCCATCATTATTGTCGGCCTCCGGTCGTGCTTTAGAGGAAGATATACAAACCACGACAGTATTGTTAAAAAAAGACGGATTATTGACCATTATAAAACCTCTGCTGCCTGCCATCGTTTCTAGTTCATTGCCCTAAAAAGGCTATAAAAACATAATTGTGAGCACATACTCGTATTTTATAAGGCATTTAGCTATAGCCAATAAAACAATGCTCCTGTCGACAATCCTTTCAATATGTCGTCTTGTCCATCATAAAAGATCTTCGTGATGAACATGGCAGACATTTACACGCGCGCGCACACACACACACACACACACACACACACATGGTATGGTGTTTTCCATTTCCAATACTACATATTTAGCAATAAATTACACATTACAACACTACATAATACAAATCAAAATATATTTATTTGTTTTCATTATAGCTCTGTAAAAAAAAAAAACTTGGCTCATTTGCTTTGAAAAAGGTGTATTCATAATTATTATAAGTTATTAACTTACACTTCCTGAATTCCAAATACATTTTGGCACACAAGAAATTATGAATTAATATAAACCCGTCCATTGATTTCAAGCAAATTCATTCTTTTACTTTATTTTCTTTTTAAGTTGTCCGTTATGATGCAACCATGAATTAATAAATAAGTAAACTGGGAGAATGATGCAAATAGAAGACAACACATGATAAACGTAGAAACGTGAAGTTCCTGATGTTGTGTAGTAAGAAACAGACACCGCACAGTAGAAAGGAAAAAAGAAAACACGTTTCCCTATCAAGAACAGACCACCTGACTCTGCCATTCATCGCTTATCAAGATTTAGAAGAATGGTGTGTGGTGCAATCGAATCAGTGTGTGTGTGTGTGTGTGTGTGTGTGTGTGTGTGTGTGTGTGTGTGGGGGGGGGGGGTCTCTGCCTCATTGATGCCTCATTAATACCTTAATACCTTCTCTCATCGTCGTGCATGTAGTGTAAGTTTGTGTATCCTTGCTTCTGATTGTTGGGGGCCTGGTTCCGATCGTACGGGTTGATCGTAGCTCGGTTCTGCTGATAGGGGTCCCGGTTCTGCGCGTACTGGTTGGTCGTAGCTCGGTTCTGCTGATAGGGGTCCCGGTTCTGCGCGTACGGGTTGGTCGTGGCCCGGTTCTGTGCTGGGTCGTTAGAGGGCCGCTACAGTCCAAAAAAAGGAACAATATGAATCGTTACGTCGACTTGTTTCTAAAGCAAGAGACCGATCAACGTCTGATGTGACCATGTGGCAGGTAAGGTTTTTTTGTTCTCAAAGTAAATGTTGGACCCTGCGGGTATGTCAGACCCCCCCGGCACTCACCATCATCCACCTAACAACACTCCCACATGCACACGCTTACCGCTGCCTGGCTGGCCCTCGGCGCCACGTTGATCAGGCCATTGTTGGGGGTCATCTCCAGGTTGGTCGGTCCAAATGAGTTCCTGGGTGTGGCCCTTGGGATCTTGGGGAACCCGTTGTTGCCGGTGGTTAGCATAGACCCCTTGGAGTTTATCAGTGGCGCTTTGGCAAGAGAGTGACTGTAGTATGGCGTCTCATCGTCCGAGTCCGACACCTTTTTGGTGCTCTTCCTTGAGGGCCGAAGACCACAGAGCACGTGCAAGATTTGAGGATCAATACGCACACAGTCCTGCAGTTTATTAAGTTACCAAGTTTTCTTTTGCACCAGCGGCACAAATTCAGTCAGATGCATTTTTTGATGGTTGGTTATTTTAAGACGGTGTGCAAGTTGTGGCCAAAAGGAGAGTGTGGTGGACCCACAGGCGGAGAGAGGGGACAGTAGATGGGAGTAGATACACACCTGCTTGACAGCACCCCTACAGCAATGATCATGATGAGGAGCAGACCTCCCAAGACAGACCCCACGATCACCAACACCAGTTGCCATGCTGAGAACAAACAAGCAAACAACAAACATGAGACCACTATCGACGAGGATAGTCAGAAAAACGTGTTCCTCTACAATACAATGACTTCTCTTCCAAGTCCACAACACCATTATTCTAGTCTACAGTTCAACTGCTCCTATTCCTACAGTCAACATGAAAATAGTACACATAATACATGAAAACAAAAAAACATGTATACACATGTTGCCACTTTTAATTGACACAATCTGATAACTCACGTTCATTGCAGTTGAATCCCAATTTCCCAAATGAGCAACTGAAAAGAAGAATTTCAAAGAGCAAAGGTCACCAGGAAACCTCAAAAACATCTCAAAAGTGATGCTGGCTTCAATTGTACGACGAAATATAAATGTATTCCCAAAGACTAAAGGTCTGTTAATGAATACAGCATCGGCCTGCAAACATTCAACACATAATACGATTCAGAAGACAATTTATATTATTATACTGCTTCGATGTCGATCATTTTTTCAAGATATACTAATCAACATATATGCATATTATTTACAACATTAGAATATTAATATTACATATTTATGTTCACTTTGTAGGCTACCAATTAACCTAAATGTCATATTATAACATTAGAATATTATTTTTACATATTATGTTTATTTGGTAAGATATAGGCTACTAATCAACATAAATGCTACATAATAACATTACATATAGTACATATTATGTTCATTTTGTAAGATATAAGGTATGATAAAACTCATAGTAGTTACTTACGAAGAACAAGTGTTTGTGGTTGTATTGGCCCACTCTCCACTAGGACAAGCTGCAAGACCAACATAAGCAAACATTAAGCATCAGGTGATCAGAATGTGCACATGTACCCACACACACACACACAGTGCAGGTGAAACTTGAATAATCAGATCTTACCCCTGCATAATCTGATGCTGAATGGTGAAGTGACATAACCATCCTCACAGCTACAGGTGAAAAGGCCACTGCCGCTCTCACTCTTACACTTTGCAGTGTTTTTATCACAGGGAGATGAATCACACAAGTTGCTAGCTGTAAAGAGGTAAAAAATAAACATTTCAAAATGTCAAACACTTTATGGCACTTTATTCTTCTTCGTGATGAGGTATTAGAGATGGACAGATTAGCCGGGTGAGGATCCTAAAACACATTATTGAAACTGCTAGTTTGTATATTGTTTCAGATTGCTGTATTTCAGTTAAGATTGAATTTCTCAGATCTGTGTTTGATTCTACCTAGTTAGATTTACGTAGGAAGTAGGCTATTGGGTTCTTAAAAAGGGAACTGACCATCACTTAAATAAAAATAAATAAATAAATAAATGAATATATATATATATATAATTTATTTTTTTAAATACATACATTCATATTGAGCATCAGGGTTAAATACTGCTATGACATCTTTGTCTGTAATAGCAGAATCTAGTGTGAAGAAGTTCTCCACGACTGCGATGACGGTGGACCCTGCTGCCGCCGGGGCCACGCGGTTCCCCTTGGTGCTGGCTGGCGCTTCCCTAGGAGGAACCATGGAGACACGCATCCATCCAGCATCTCAACAGGAACTTCCCCACACCGCCCATATTAGTAGTATAGTAATATTATTAGTCTGGACCAGTCTGGACTAGTCTGGACTATTAACAGTCACGACGTGTCCCTCCCTGATTCGCCACGCCCCTATCACGTGACCCTTTCCGGAAGAAAACAAAAGTTGTCGGTTCGGAAATCTCCGGTCTTACTTTTCGTACGTATTAGTGTGGATGTAAAGAACTGCTACTGTTACGGCAAAACTAGCGCACTAGCCCGCTTCATTCCACGCCGACATTGAACCAACAGTAAAGGCCTTTGCACACCAAGTCTGTATTTTTCATCCGAAATTGTCGCATGTTTAAAAATAATTACGACCTCACGTTGTGTCAATCACGTTGACACGCCGACTCCGAAACTTTCGTCCGTCATTAAAGTTTTCGGAACAGGTTCGATTTTCTGCGTTTTTTCGCTTCCATTTCGCTCCATTTTGTCTCGTATTTTGAATTTTCGCAAACGAACGAATAGAATAATAAAACGCATCAGACTCATAGTCAGTGGCGTTTTCTTGCAGAGGCCAAGGGAAGCCAGGCTTCCTCACTTTTTTCAGAATATAACCGTCATTTAATAAAAACACGTTTTTTAACAGTTTACGTAATCCTTCTGTGTTGTGTCTCTGTCGTCTCCTCCTCGTCTCTCTTCATTAATTGAGCGTTTTATGATGTGTAAAACAGCGCCCCTCTAAATGTTACGTGGTGAATGAGCTGTGAAAACATGGTACTGCACTCTGGTGTCTGTGAGGAGGCCAAGCTGAGTTGGCCTCCGTTGGTGAAAAAAAAGAAAAAAGATTAACCAATCAGGTGAGGCTATTGTCACGACACTGCTCCCCTGTGATTGGTCAGGACAGTGTCAAGGGAAGCGCGAACTCGTTGGCATCACGCCAATCAAATCACAGTATGTTATCATCACGTCTTTGAATGAAATAGCGGAAGATTTGTGTTGATATCTTGGTAAGCTAGCAACATTTTTAAGCGCAATTATGGAGGGTGGAGATTTGGAGTATTTAGTAAAAAATAATTTTACTGTTTAAGAGGACTGAGTGTGTGTGTGTGTGTGTGTGCGCGCGCGCGTGCGTGTGAGAGTGACTGACTGAGGGAGCGAGAGAGAGAGCGCGTCGGTGCTCAAAGTGTTGGTTAGATAACAAGCGTGTGTAAGTCCTGGTAAAATGATGCTGGGCGCTCTAATAGTTCATCGACTACATGAAATAGTAACATATCAATTGCAACATACGATTTTCTGCCCCCACCCCGTAAAACATACACAGCTTAGAGCAGGGGTGTCAAACACATTTTAGTTCATGGGCCACATACAGCCCAATTTGAACTCAAGTGGGCCGGACCTGTAAAACCATTGGCTAGAAATACCTCCACGTCAAGAAGTACTAGTACATTTTGAAAACATCCTGAGATGTCTTAAGAAAAATAAGTGCAATTCAAATCATATGTTTTTCCACATTCAATCATTCTACTGTCATGACATGTGCATTACAATTTACAGATAACAGTGGATCTACAAAGGCACAAAACGTTACTTAGTCACAATGTAATTTGGAACTGAACAACAATATTGTTATTTTACTTATTTGTGATTTGAACAACTTGTGGAAGCTATTGAGGAAGAGGTTAAGTTATCCCCTGCCTTACAAACCATTTAAAAGTCAAAATGAATGATTTTCTGCAATTTTCACACTTTGCAAAGTCATCCAGTGGGCCGAATTGGATCCTTTGGCGGGCCGGTTCTGGCCCGCGGGCCGTACGTTTGACACCCCTGGCTTAGAGGTTGTGTCTCAATTGGCTTCCTCAGAAATTTTCCCCACGCCACGCCACTGCTCATAGTGCCAGGTTTCTGTGCGTAACGATTTTTATCGGATGACGGATTTAAAAAACACATACATAAAATACGGACTTGGTGTGCAAAGGCCTTAAGACGCTTCGTGAGGTCGAGTCATTCAACAGTGACAACATAGACCCTCTATAGACATGGATGGGGTGCTGAAAACGTCTCCTAGTATGTCGAGCCAGCGCTACATAAGAGCATAAAACACAAACAGCAACCGCAGCCCGTACTGTGTAACTTACATGAACTTCACCACCTTACTCCCACGGTACTCCGGTCGGTTCAGGGCACTTTTCAGCTGGAGTCGGGAAGCAAATAAACACACAACTTAAGACATGGCTTATTAAACGTTGGCTTTAAGTGTGTGCAAAGTATCTAGAAAGCACAGGAACGCTGCATAAACCAGACAGCATGTTTTTCTTAGTTGTTATGCTGCTTATCTAACTCTAATTCAGGTTCCTTGGCCCTGGGGACCCCATCAGTGGATTGGCTTTTGCCTGCAGGATGGGGGGGTCTACAGTGTGGGCTAGCATCACCATGACTTGCCAGACGATCATTAAGGGCCCCTTTGCAGCCAAATGTCTGCACCCACTGTGGCTGGCATCGCTCTGCCGTTCCAGGCAAGGTGGCAGGTCCCAAATAGCACGGTAATGTTATGTAATGTGTGGTAACTTCTGACTCGGGACACGGCCAATTTGCTCACATAAAAAATATGTCAGTGGCGTTGCATCATCATTTACATAAGAAATGTTGTTTTTCAACGTTAATAGCAACCGGAAATATTCATTTTGAATTATATTTTTGTATGGAAAATAGACTTGAGTGCCGCATTGCTCCATTAAAACAACATGACTCCAGTTCTTGTTTGTGTCCTGCTACAAATATGAGGCCAAATTCACACTTTTGGGCTCTGGAAATGCAACTTTGCAAATAAGGGGAACATCTGTCATGTGGGAAAGGAGCAAGCCAACCAATTGGTGTGCAACTTCAGCTCTCTATGGAGAGCGCTAAGCAAATGCTCACCTGAGCTATAAGACGGGAAGATGTCTCGTAGAATACTTTAGATGTCCTGTTCTTCAGATCTTCAGACCAGGGAGTAAAAAATGTCAAACTGCCAGGGAACACCTTGACTGTAAAAGAAATGGTGGTTAGCAGTTGATAAAGCTAATTAAACACACACACACACACACACACACACATATATATACTGTAATATATATATATATATATATATATATATATATATATATAGTGGCGAGCGGTTCACCTGCGGAATGCAGCGCATGCACAGGCGCTTTTGAAAGACGGACAGAATTGTTATTGAAATTAATTTCCAATGTATTTTTTTATTAACAAACATTGTTTGTGTTTAAACATTAGCCTGAATGCTGCCCGGACTTCAGCATATCTCACACATGCATATGTCACTCATATATATATTTGTCATGAAAAAGGGGTT
>JAOPHQ010000791.1:0-10000 GCA_030340625.1 Merluccius polli
TACAGGTTGATATTAGTGGTATCACTGAACCTTTAAACTCCCCAAGCCAGCCCAGAGTTGTTTATTTTCATTTTAAGCTGACATTTTAATACACGTTGGTGGGGTTTGTCTGATCCTGAGCCAAAAAAAACCCCAACATAAAATAAACAATAAATAAATATAGGCCTATAATCCTTCACACAGTTGTCAGCTGGAGGGGATCCTGAACCAGTGTTAAGACTATGAAGACCTTTAGCATTTTTCTGTGTGTTTGGTGTGTGTGTGTGTGTGTGTGTGTGAGTGCATGCGTGTATTTGTGTGTGTCTGTGTGTGCATACATTTGCACGTGTGTGTGTGTGTGTGTGTGTGTGTGTGTGTGTGTGTGTGTGTGGGTGTGTGTGTGTGTGTATACAGTAGGACCGTGATCAGATTGCTCATTGGAATATAATCAGTCAGCAAATGTCTTGGGAACACAGTTTAGGGAAGTACCACATGATGACCCAGGATATAACACACACACACACACACACACACACACACACACTCAACCGCTGTTCATTAACTTAGACTGAAAACATAGCTCGCGTGTGATTGTTCAACTTCTTCATCTGCTAAACTTTTCTATCTCCATTACATCCTCTCTTTATTTATTTCAACTTTGCTTTACATGTATTTCTACATTGCCAAATCATGAATAAAAACACAACAAAAAAAGACAATAAAAAACATACAATGAAAAACAATATCAAGGAAACAACGAAAACCGACTATAACCCCACATATTGTTTCACAACTTTTAATATCTATTAATATATTAAATCAGTTGTTTGCAGCCGGTATGGTCAAATGCGCCAAGGGCCCCCCAATGCCCTCATGCATTAGTTTATCTAGAGTGACCCAGCAAACAGCCCAGACCATGACAAATACACCCAGCCTAAACACACACACACACACACACACACACACTGCCCGCAAGCATGCATACATGTGGAGCAGACGGCTTTGAAGAATCTGCAATCAAAAGAAAAGGGAAAAATGAAAGAATGAAAAAGGCGAGGAAGGGAGAGAGGAAGCAGAGAGAGAGAGCGAGAGCGAGAGAGAGAGAGAGAGAGAGAGAGAGAGAGAGAGAGAGCTATAAAGAGAGACCCAGAGAATAAATGTAGCCTAGCATCCCTTAAGGTAACGGAGTGATTTTCTGCATTGTTTAATTTTTAATCAGCCCCTCCCTAACATTCCTCAGCCAGTTTTTTGCATATTCTATATATAAATATATTATTAATGTCTGAGAGGCAGATAAAAGGAGAAAGACAAAAAAAACACTCTCCCCAGACCGGCTGCAAATTATTTGTGTTTCTCAAGAACAAATTAATGCCAACAACAAAAAAAAAAGAGTTGCTGATATGCTAAAAGCACTCCTACTGCCACACACACACACACACACACACACACACACACACACACACACACACACACACACACACACAGTATTCTCAACACACACACACACACACACACAAACACACAGCATTCCCACAGCATCCACTTCATGGCGTTTGACTGCTTTTGCACATCACAGGAATGTTTGATTCTAAGGGTTAGTCTTTGGCTGGTCATTTTAGTGTATTTTTGGAGTAAATTGTCTCCTTGAGGCATCAACAGCGCGAAACTGGCAGCCCGGTGCCACTGGGAGTGCAGGGAGCCTGTGTGTGTGTGTGTGTGTGTGTGTGTGTGTGTGTGTGTGTGACCCTGCTGAGCCGGTGGTAGCGCTGTAGTGGACTAGCTGTGCGATAGAGTAACTGGATGCTAATGGTCTGAGCTAATGGTGAGCCCATACATGGTCAACAGAGATTCGCTGGTGTTGCAACAGACCAAATATATTACGCGGAAGAAATGCAGAAATGGGGCCCATAACCAAAGCAGGTTGGATCAGTGTTTTTGTAGAGGAAAAGATGCAAGGCTCTCACTGCCTCAGGTCTGTTGTAGTTCTCTTGAGATGTGTTAGTTATTATACTTTGGCCCGTTGCAAGTACGATGTGACATCTAGCGAAAATTGACCAATGTTTTGGGGCGTGTTGGGGTGTACATATTTGGTGGGTATGTGTCTTGTTACAGGCTAGTTATGATTTACAATAATTGCTTCCATTCACACGTCGAGAGGAAAGCGACACGAGACCGTTTCACTGTGGACACCTGACCCAGATTTCCAAGTGTATAAAAGAGTATAAAAGAGAGTTTAAAGTGCTGAGGTCCTCAAACACAAACACAGGGGGACGAGACCGCGGGCCCCATAAAGAGAGTACTAGCTGCACTCGGTGGCCCAGTTCAGCCCCCCCCCCGCCCCCCCCCCCCCCCCCCCCCACCATCCCATTTCTCTTTACATCAAACACCTCCGCCTGGACCTCACCTAAAAAATCCCCAGCCCAACGATCTCCACCTTTTTATATATTTATTTCCTTTGCCCTTTTTTTTTTCGTTTTTTTTTATTTTTATTCTCTCCCCTTTCGTCCGCTTAGCTTTTCCTCCCACTCCTGCCGGTCTTTGAACTGTTGGAGCAGCGCGGCTCAAGGTGTTAGCGAGGAATTTGTCCGCCATTGACAGGGCCGAGCCGCGGTTGCCTCTGTGCGCTTTGAAGACGGGGGCCCGCTTATCGACGCGCCGGAGCTAAACACCGGCCCTTGTGAACTGTGGCTGCCGCTGCGGGGCCGTCGAGACTGTGGCGAGGCTAGACCGCAATGCTGGCTGTAAAACACACACACACACACACACACACACACACACACACACACACACACACACAGATAGACACACACACACACACATTCACAAAACTTGCACGTTCACCTTGTTGAAAAGACAGTCAGGCCGATACTATCCATTTTTCAGGCACACACACACACACACACACACACACACACATACACACACACAAACGCAAATCATGCACACCTGGAGACATTTGTAAGAAATATTTAGTGACATTTCGGCATGTGAGGAAAAAGATAATGGGGAGACTTAAGCTTTAGCATATGCACACACACACACATACACACACACACACACACACACACACACACACACACACACACACACACACACATACACGTTAACCTTTTACAGGACAACATGGTAATTCCTGCAAGAGGAAGATCAATGGGGCTTTGTGGTCCCAGTGTGAGAAAGGTGGGCCAGGAAATGTGATGTTTTTTCAAGTTTTGTTCCAGATCTCCCAACATTATTCTGGGGAAATGATCACTGCTTGAAACGGTGCGATACCGGACCCTACTGAACAACATTGAACAATACTATAAAACCTAAGGCGAAGCCTCCAAATGTTGACCTGTGAAGAAGGAGGTTAGCCTGCGAAATGTAACATATCCACGTGCAATAGTGGCCATATCTGTAAATGTATTCTTTTATTTGTATCCGAAAAACCTCTAGGAAGCTTCAAATGACAATATCACAAAGTATCGTTCTCTTTTCATTCACAATGCTGCATTCTTAGGTTTCTGTGTTTGCGTGTAATATAATGTAATCTTGGTCTTTGGTCAATTCCTCTGCAGATATTTTTTTAAAATCATTATAAGATTTCAGACCAGGAATGGCGTAGGACTTGACATCATCATTCATTCATCGTCATTTAGCAGACCCCTTTATTTCAAAGCGACGACAATCAAAGCCTACAATTGGAGCAACTACAAATGCGAGTGCTGTACAATTACGTTTCCGAAATGGTGGGAATAACAAGAAACACGGATAGCCGGCAACAAGTTATACATGTTTGTATGTATAAAACCATTTTTATGTAATACAATAAAAGAAAGATCCAAAGTTAGTGTGTTGCGCCTTTTTGTTTAGCGTCTCCGCTCTGTTTGAAGCGGTATGTCAAGTCAACGTTAAGGTAGAGCGGCATTAGTGTTAGCAGTGATAGCGGCCGCGTCTTAGCGAGCGAATGAGACGAGGCAATGAAATGCTAATAATGGCATGGCTTAGAGACTATCTCTATAAAAGAAGATTAAAAGACCAAGGCTGGAGCCAGGAGCAAGGCCAGCAACGCTAGATAAAGACGGAGGGGAGAAAGGCAAAGGAAAGTTAAAGAAGAGAAGGTAAAATGGGATATCTCAGGATTTTAGGGAATGATAAAAAGGCGGGGAATTGTTCCAACAGAATGACTAAACTGGCTTTATCACACCGAAGGAATTTATAGGCAGATGAGTCCGAGGGGTTTTGACAGTCACACACACAGTCGGCGATTTGAAATCGTTAGATGGACGCTTTTAAATTGGGCCGCGTTTCTTCTCGGTGTGTCTTGTCTAAAAGGTTTTTGTTAATCGCTGTCATTATCGGTTTCCACAACTTCGACGGCTCGTGGATCCGAACAAAACCAGACCATTAGGAGGCAGGCAAGACCCAGAGGAAAAGAAAAACGCTAATTTGAGACAGATAGGAAGAGATGTCGGAAAATAGATGAAGTTTAAAGCGACAGGGTAATTCAAAAAAGAGTCCATACATCTAAAATAGCGCTATCTTCACCTCTGCATACCCCCCCCCCCCCCCAACACACACACACACACACACACATTCTCTACCTCCCTCTCTCTCTGTCTGTGATTCTCACTTTCTCTTTCTCTCGTTGGTTCCTACACTGACCCCAGTCATTAAAGCTGATTAAAACTTTCAAGCAAGCGCTTTTTGCCCTTAGAAGACGATAACCTCTACAAGGCTGCTACATAAAAGAATAATAGGCCACTACAAAAGAGGGGTTGGACAAAGAAAGGGGGGGAAAAAAAACCTCAAACCCAAGCTCAGTAAAAGGGCTCCATTTGGAGCATTTTAGAAAATTAATGAAATTTTAGATCAAATGAATTATAAATTAAGACCAGAGAATCAGAGTGGGACGGATAGAGAGAAATACGGGAGAGGGAAAAGATGAATAAGTAATAAGCAAAAAAAAAAAAAAACGGTGTTCCCGCCATCAAACCGCGGGAGCATGTTATTTTCGTCCGGCTAGAGGGAGCAGGGTCACGTTCAGACCACGTGGACTGGGAAGCGGGACCAAAAGAGGGGGGAAAAAAAGACAAAGAAAAGGAAACAACAAAATAAAGGTTGCTGGCCTGACAGCCTTTGAAGAGAATGGGCTCTGAAACTCACCCAGTTTTAGTGGTGCTGGATTTTGTTATGTCTGAGCTTATAGGCAAGCACAGGACTTTGGGAATTTGGTCTGATGTGTGGTACACACACACACACACACACACACACACACACTTATTTAATGACTGTCAGGTGTTTGTCACATCATGCTCACATGCTGTACTAGTACTCTCTACTTTCATCTCTCTCAAACTTTCTGTTGTTGATGCGTCGATGCTTCGATCCTACACTTGACAGGGGTTCATTTTAAAGATATGTGATATTTGATGCAATGCAGACAGCCTTGCAGCTTGGTTTTTAGCCGTCTGAGTCTGCACATACGTTTTTTCACATCCATCCTGCAGTAGACTCCAAACCAGCTCAGCTTCTAGCTCCTTCTAGCCTTCTTCAGTTCTTGGCTGAAGGAAACACAAAGAAAAAAAAACTGTCCTTAAAAGGTCTTAAAAGTGCCTCATGGTATGCAAGTCGAGGGTTCCTCGATTACATATTACACACACCCACCTCCACTACCCCCTCACCCCGCCACCCCCCAAACAAATCCCCCACGAAATAACAAAAGCCAAATCCCTCTTTGTACATGTACATGGCAGCAGCAGCAGCAGCAGCCAGCAGCGGTGCTGGTTGCTGGGTTGGAAGCAGGTAGAGCTGCTAAGGAGAGCGTAGTACACCAGAGAACAGAGCACTGTAGTATTTTACTCCTCTGGCAGGTTCTCCGGTCAAAATCCCTCGAGGCTGAGGTGCAATTCAACCGTTTGAGCCAATAACCTGCCCTTTAAGTGTTCAAAATGTGTGTGTGTGTGTGTGTTTAAGTGTGTGCGTCTGCAGGTGTGTGTGTGTGTGTGTGTGTGTGTGCATGCGTATGTAGGTGTGTGTGGGTGTGCACATGTGTGTGTAGGTATGTGTTGGTGTGTGTGTGTGTGCGTACGTGTAGGTGTGTGTGTGTGTGTGTGTGTGTGCACACATGTAGTGCAGGTGTGTGTAGGAGGGGGGGGGGGGGGTAAAAAGACAAACTAAAGGTGGCTAAAGGTGTTGAGTTCCCTCATATCACATTCGCTATCCATGCTGAGAGCTCTCTCTCTCTTTCTCTCTCTCTTTCTCTCCCTCTCCCCCCCTCTCATGGTTAATGCGGGCCCGGCGAGCCAGGAGGAAGGGGGTTACTGGAAGATAATCGGACATGGGGCGCTCGCCGTCCTTACAATAGGCCCTCTCCTCCGCTCACAGCTTGTTACCGTAGGCCCCTTCAATAATGGATGGGTCTCTCCCACGGCTGCTGTGGTACACGCTACAATCTTTGATATAAGGTTACTGTGCTCAGGGTCCAGAGGCCGCCGCTGCTTTAAAGACAAACTATGGCCTCAAACACTTTGACATTGTTAAGACATGTCTATCGGCGATGTACAACGCACCCCAGGTCCTATTTACAGTTTTGAGTAGTATTTCACTTTGAGAGAGAGACTGTAGAGACATTCACGGAGACATTGCTGCAATAGTTTAAATGGGGTTTAATAGGAGAGTATGTCTTCAAATCGCTGTAGGTTTTGTCTCTGTGTAATAATTTTTCCTATGGGGAGAAATCAGTCATTTTGTAAGAGGATAGACACATTTTTGCCAGGCCAGCAGCCTCATGACTCCAGAATTCACTTTGGCTTTGGTTTGGGGCGAGGCCATGATCTGCCGAGGCATGCCGTCGTTCCAAGAGGAAACGGCCCGGTAGTCGCCGTTCACCCGGCCGATTCGGTCTGCTCTGTGAAGGTTTTTTTTTTTTTCGGTTTGGGACTATGTGGTCACGGAAAAAAACTGCCGTTGAGTTTTCCAGAACGCACCACTGGCAACGCTAACGTTAGTCGCGGCTGAGCTCGCCGCGACTTACTTTAGCGTCGCCACCAGGTTAGCGCTCCCAGCAGAGTCACCAGCTCTCTAATCCTGCGGCAGGAATCGTGACTTGGAGGTCGTGATTTGGTCACCCGTGTGGCGTATTGTATCGTACAATACTGCCAAATGTCTCGCTAGCGTTCGCAATTAACAATGAAGCCTGTTATTCATATTGTGATAATACACTTGATTAATTTATTCAATTTATAAATGGACAATTTACAGAATGTTGCCTCCTGAAGTTGAACACATTTCTGGGTAACGTAGGAAAGAAGCAGAGTGGAGCAGACTGCGGGAAGCCTGGCACGATAGCCAGTGACAAATTGCAAATAACGATGAAGTACAATAATATACATATCAGCAAAAAAACATCCCTGGAATGAATAGAAAATCAACAATGTGTTTTAGCCTGTATCATTCCTTTAACAGTACAGTATTTTGCATTCACTTTATGATGCCTAAAGCAGCTCAGGAGAGTAATGTCATTGGGTCACCCTATGGGCACAGGTCAGGGTTAAACACGACTCTTCTTTTGTTTGTATCAGCAAGCAAAACACATTCTGAAGACATCATTTGCAAATTGTTTAGTACTTTGTGTCTGAGACATGCTGCCAATGATGTGTGGTTTGGGAGACTGAAGGAATGATTGCATGTCACCAGTGGATCTGTTTGCGCTTGTCCCTGGATCTAGAGGTATCTAGAGGTTGTATTTGGTTATATTGTAATCATACATTGATTTTTATGTCTTAACAGAAACCAAGACATTTCGGATACTTACATGAGCTAAAGGTGTTTTGCATTAGGTTGCCAAAGCCTTGTAGGCTATTCTTATCTGAAACATAATGAAACAAATTACAGTTGTAGCAGGGCCTTCTAACAAGAAATCAAAAAATGTAATGATAAAACGAACTTACACATAGCCTATACAACACATATACATTTTTAAACTCAACCTCAGCACATAAATACTCATTTCAAAACAAGGAAGTCTGTGTATGCGTGGTTGGGGTAAGTTCAAAGTGTGTGTGTGTGTGTGTGTCAGGGACACTGAACATCAGGAACAGGAGCAACAGGGCTGTGTGCGTGTGTGTGTGTGCTGGGGTGGCTTGTTTTTTAACAGGGAGTCATCCACTTATCTTACGAAGGTCTTTAAAGAAAATATAAATGTATTTTTTAAGGTTTGTTTTTGACGTCCAGCTTACTTTGAGTGTTTTGTCATGATCTGTCCTCTCTCTGCTCCCTAAAACACCGCTAACAATCCACTAATTTACCCTCCACACACACCTGCACACAGTCGGTCCCCTGATTGAGCCTTCTCATTGGCTGGAGCCTCCCTCCTTACTGGCTTTTGCTTTACAGTTAAAGGGACCCTCCACCATTCCTCTCAAAGTGTATTTCCCCATCTGCCACACAGTAGATATTTATACAGTATATATATACTGTATATATATATATATATATATAGTAATGTGTTATGTACATTAAAATGCAACTGCTCTATAACATTAAACATGTTTTTTGATTTATATTCCCCCTCACATACACACACACACACACACACATACGCACACACACACACCAGTGCACACCAACACACACACGCCCACGTGCGTGTGCAGGGCTCTGTCAGTCAGTTTCAGGGGCACAGCTGCACCAGTGCACTGGGAGCATTAGGCCCCCGCTGTGCCTCCTGTCCATCTTCAACCAAGCAACACCCCTCACCACCCCGCCCCCTCCACACACACACACACACACACACATACACACCCCTCAGTCTCCTCCACCTAATCACACCCCCCCACCCCCGCCACCACCACCAGCCTTAGCAACGGGCCTCCGTCTTGCCCTAGCCTCTAATCATGGATTTTCTCCAAATAATAGGGTACGTTTTTAGAGCAGCCATAGAGTCAAGCACATCAGAGAAGCTCACTGTGGCCATTTTAATTTTCCCTGAGAGAGATGACAATTTCGGTGTGTTGAAGTCCACTCAGGTGAACATGACATCGATGTATTTATTTAAAATTTTTTTTGGGGGGGGGGGGGATTTTATTATTATTTTTGGCCTGACGAGGAAATTGATTTTCTCGCATATTCCCATGGAAATACAGAGATGTACAATTAAAGGGTTTTGGGAAATAAAATAGGATTTGTTGGATGATTTGTGATTTGTTTTTTTAATGCCTCATCTGGGCCCTTTGAGGTCCTACGAGGATAGGACCTCATACTTCTCATACATCTTCATATAATGAATTTAATTCATTCAATTTCATTGTTATAACATTCATACATGAACGTATGTGGCTTACCGAGGAAGATAAATATATATATATATATATATATATATATATATATATATAACTCTTCTGTTATTATTCTGGGACAGACTTGATAGCAGTAAAGCAAGATGGACAACAATATCTCCCTAAGGCTGAATCACCCATGAAACCATGTCAAGTGTTCCTCTCTTCTTCAATGGCCTGGGAGAGGAGGAGTATGCTGTGTACCAGCGAGTGGATGAGTGGCCATCTCTCCATGCCGGGGATTACGTCGGTCAGTCTTTGTGTGAGGAAAGGTTTTAGGGGTTCACACCAGATTAAGAGTATAGGAGGGGTGGGGGGATTAAATTAAGGACACCGCGGAAAATCCCCTCCAAACTCTGTTCTGTTTATCCCTGTGTAGGCAAACACACGTTTGTGGATTGAGCTGTCCACTATAGGCTCATTAAATTACGCTGTCTGTCTGTGTAAACCAGGGCTGTGGAAAACGCTCAAAAATCAATTAGAAACATAACATTAGCATTTAGTATACGTAGTGATGTATACTTAGTGTACAGAAATGAAAATTACATAAGCTTAATAAAGATTCTGGTTAAGAATAAACCCTAGATTCTGGTTAAAAATAAACCCTAACCCTAACACTAACCCCTTATCTAGAAATCTAGATAATAGCTTCATTCATCATACATTCAGAATATATTTAAATATATCCTTTTAAAACTGCA
>JAOPHQ010000791.1:17500-19406 GCA_030340625.1 Merluccius polli
GGTAAACTCACACATGTACATGTGTATATACACGCTGACACGCATTCACACACACACACACACACACACACACACACACACACACACACACACATGAATACTACCACAAACACACATTCACATACATGCAGAAAGGCAATGTGCACACAACCGTAGATATGGTCCAACGAGCCTGCGCACATGGCTGTTTAGACTCATAAACACACTTGAAGCACTTTGTACTCTATATAAAGGTGCAACATCTACACACACACACACACATGTTCAATGATTGTCAGGTGTGTGTTTTTAACAGTTTTCTTTTTACGTTTCAAAGGGGGGACCGTCTGTCGACAGATATTTATCAGACAATAGAACCCAGCATCTATCATCCAACACTCACAAACTCACACACACACACTCTCACTCACACACAACCACACACACACACACACACGCACAATTAGAAGTATGAACAGCGGCTTTTTAATTGCAGAGGTAACATTGGCTGTGTCTTCTACAGAGATTGCGCCCAACATGTCTACCGGTACGATTCCTCCCAGGTCACACCTCAGTATCAGCATCTTTTACACTTTAACTTGACTTCACTCTGAGTCACACCCTGTGGCTCTCACTTCATATCACCTACTATTTTCGTTGTGTTTGTGTGTGTGTGTGTGTTTCTTTGTGTGTGTGTGTGTGGAGAGGATTATATGTGAAGGATGTGTGTGTGTCTGTGGAATGTGTCCTATATGTGCATGCGTGTGTGTGTGTGTAATGTGTTGCTTTTTGTGTGTGCGCGTGTGTGTGTGTGTCTGTGTGTATGTGCATGCGTGTATGTGCGTGCGTGTGTGTGTATCTATGTCATCTTTACAGCCAGATGACTGGCCGGGGTCTTTACAGGCTAAGACCTGGATGAAGGCTCAAAAACCCCTTAAAGCCTCTCCCAGGGAGACCCTGTTGGTCTGGCCCCGGTGCTTTCCGAGGAAGGGCCGGGTCCCTGGGAACCAGTGGAGAGTGAAATGTGTGTGCGTGTGTGTGTGCGTGTGTGTGTGTGTGTGGGGGGGGGGGGGGCATGGAGGTTGGCAGAAGATACACACTGAGACTCAAATACACTGCTTCTGAACATACACACACTGCATCTGCAGCCTCAGAACATACCCCCTGTGGTATGTGTAGGGTTGGGAAAGGGTCAACATGCAGTGTGTCAAAACACACAGACACACACACAACACACACACACACACACACACACACAACAACAACCACAACACATTAACATTACAAATCCATGGGAGCTCGGACCCTGGTCATTTATTTTTTCCTAGTGCAGCTGGACAACATGAGCCCCAGTGTTGCGGGCTCGGTGTTCAAAATAATTGTCGTGGCACTTGATTTTAAAAGTGTTATTTGAGTGTTTATTTGAGTGTACATTTGATTTTTGATGTTGTCCTTGCCCTTGCGAACGTTGGTGTTTTTGTTTGCTGCTTTCTCGGGCCAGGTCGCTTTCGGAAAATAGATTTTAATCTCAATGAGACTCGGCTTGCTGAGCAAAGTTTCAATAAAGCTAAATTAATAAAATCCACAAATAATCAGACGTTCACCACCGATCTGGTTCTTTCCAACGGCTTTTGGGTAGGAATGCACAGACTACTACTACTACTACTACTGACTTCTACTGAGTCAGAGTTGTTCCTCAATCCTCATACTTTCCTACTTACCCCCCCCCCCCCCCCCCCCCTCTAGTAGGGAAGCAGCAGAGTGAAAAAACAGTTCCCCAAGGTACCCCAATTGGTTCTGTATGGTCCGTGTGAAATGTTTCAGAAATGCGGACCGTAACAAATCTATCAGGTGAGATGGCTCGGCGCGGGTACGTGCTTCTTCAGTACATCCAAACGTAGCGTGTGAATTTCACGGTCAAAGGGAA